>JABGLY010000196.1:0-49119 GCA_013623525.1 Fusarium dimerum | reverse complement strand
TTTTTTTTTTTTTTTTTATTCATGTATGTTTTTTTTTCTAGTGAGGGCAAGCCCACTGATAAATCCTGGTCACCTAGTTCACTACCTGGTCTTGGTTCTCCTGAATAACCATCCTTTTCATGTCTCCTTATTCTGATCGAAAATGGCGAAATGTAAAATGTGGATCCTGGCCAGGACACCATCATTTTAGAGTAAGCGGTTCTTGGCAGGGGAAATCACCAACGGGTGCGGCCAGTTTGAATGGGCGCCTAGGTACTTTTAGTAGCCCATCTTGAGCAAATGGGATGAACTCATCCCGAGTTGATTTGGTGCGTGTTAAAAAGGAAGAGAAAAGAAGAAGAAAAAAAAAACACCAGAGCTGTGTTGGTGTATACTTCTTTCCAGAAAGTCGTAGCAGAATGATAATTTTAGAAAGCAGCAAGCTCACATGAGACGCTATGCTTTGTTCTAATCACAAATCACATTACCAGTAACTTCCATTAGGTACCCAGTGGAGGGAACTTGTTGCTTGCTTACATCGCAACTTCTTTCCCCCCCCTTCCAGTCCTGAAAGAAAACAACACCAACATGCGACCCACTACTCGAGGCCACCATCTTATTCGTCAGGGCCCGCTCCATCACCAACCCACCAGGTCAAGGAGCGGCTCCAAGCACCAACCAAGCACCAAGGAACGCACACCAGGCGAAGCAAAGTCGACTCCGGTCAAGGTGCACTAAGCCCAGGTTGTGTCGGACGGCGCCATTTTCCCAACGTCTTTCCACAGGCAGATAGATGTACAGAGCGGTACAGTGGTCGTAGTAGCACCTGGTTATGGAGAGATGAAGATTGCAAGTGACCATCCCATCCAAGGCGCTGGCACCCTGGTAAGTCCTCATTTCCGTCGCCTACTGCCCTTGCCTTGCCTGCCTTGAACCTTGGACGCATCCTTGGTGTCCAGTTTTTTTTCCCATCCCCTCCTAGACACACAGGCTGTGGTCCTCTTCTACCGCCTTGTTCCCCCCTCGTATCTTCTTCGCTTCTGCTCTTTTTTCTTCCTTCTTTTTCTTCATCCCATAATCCAACGCGGGTCAATCTTCGTGATTCTTGTCAAGGCACCCTTTTTTGCTCTTGTTGCAGTCTTTCACTCGTTTGCTTTTTAGCATCTCTTTTGGATCCTCAACTTCACTCTTTTAGTTGTGATCCGTCCGGTCTTTCCAACCCCCTTGAAACGAATCTCCCTTTCCTTTTCGAGTACTCAACCAACCTCCTCGGTTTATTGCGGTTACCCTCCAGGCATTCACTATTCGACTATTGGTGATATCTCCTCCCTGGTGTACGTCTTATCTTTCCTTGGTCACCCTCCACCTGCCTCCCTTTACTGTTCTCCATATCGTCAAGTCTGGATGTCGTTGGGTCATTTCTCGACCGTCGTGTCGTGTCGTGCCATGGCATGCATAAGTCCATAGCAGATAAGTCAAGACTTGACTGGTTGTAAAACATGAGGTTTTTCATGCTATGTCTGCAACACCCCGACCTTTGCACGGAATGATGGTCAGCACATATTGGTCATGCGTTGCGGGCATGCATCATTATGGTCTGCAGAGACGACACACAGTCTATGGGTCATCGCTCTCGCCGATGCGAACATTGCCGTGAACTTGCTAACATGCAGAATAATACAGCCCACTGCCGATACACTCTTTACCTGTTATACAAGAGTCCAATTGACTGTCACGAACTTGCACACAATCACAGCAAAAACAACCTGAATCTTAGAAAATAATCACCATGCCTGCTCTTCACAACCTCCTCGCTCGGGCTACCGATTCGCCCGCCGACACTGATGATGGCTCCGACCAGACGGTCAACCTTCTGCTCGGCGTCTTGGGCATGATATTTGTTGCCCTGATCCTTGTTGGTGTTCTTTTCGTGCTTCGCCGTGCACGACGCAACCAACTTCAGCGTCTTCACGACGATGAGTCGCTACCTTCATATTATGATGACAACAGACGGGTTGCCAACCACCGCGGCCTCACCATTGAGACAACCCACAATGGACGACAGAGCATCTTCGTTATCAACAACGGAGGTCACCCCATGCTCGCCAACCCCAACTCACCTCCCCACTCTCCCGACAATGTCCCCGAAATTCACATCACCTTCCCTGACGAACAGGACGACCAGGGCCGATCCCAGAGCGGCCGCGTTCTTGTTGTCCGGGTTGGTGACAATGCTACCGTCGGCCTGGAGCCCAAGAATGAGGAGCAGCTTCCCGCTTACGAAAAGGAGGCCAAGGGTCAGTTCTACTCCATTGACATGGACCAGATTGGTGGTCTCAAGGAGAAGGACCGCACCCTGTTCCAATAAAAGCGCATCCGGATTTTGCTTCTCTTTCCCAACCGTCGCCGGCGATGCCTTTTTCCCTAAAGACCGTCTCGACGACATGTCACGACAATTTTTTGCATGCAATTCTTGGAGTCTTTCACATAAAAATTAGCGAACCCTCCCTCCCTTTCGACTCGCCTACATCACGGCATTTTTGGATAGACAGTCGGGGGCAATATCACGACCTCTTCTTATATATACCCGTTGATGCTACGGCTGCGATCTAATTATGTCGCTGTTTTCCCGCGGTGGCCAAACTAGTCGCTCGTAATTGTTTCCTATTCACCATCGTGTCAATTACATCTCTGGCATAATCCTAATGTCCCAAGCGGACACTTTTGATGGCAATCGTTGTTCGATGCCTCGAGACAGCAGAACTGAGTCCGGGCTGTCGTGCCAATTGATGGCAGCAATAGGAGGAACAGAGCCAATCTTGTATATATCGCAATCTATCGCGGGGATACTCTGGCACACGACATTTAGATTAGATCCCATGGCTGAGCATATCTATCTTGATTCGATAGTGTATAATTTCTTATTCAAACATTGATGACCTATACCTTGCTTTTGCCATCTATCACTTCCTGGTTGCTGTGACGTATGTCTTGTTTCATGTTCAAAAGATATCTGGGTTGGCTCAGTGAATGTGAAGATGGAATGCATCTCTGATACAGTTGCCCTGGCATGTTCGTCACCGTAATCTTCTCTGGGCATTGACTCTGAATGAAACTGGGCTTGAGATGGTGAAAAACGGAGCAACCAGGTGGCTGCGGTGATAAGAATGTATAGCAACACCGGTGTGGCTTGTGGCATGAACCCTTGGCTGTTGACCTTGGTTTTCTCTTCCTACCCAGGCCTTGTACTTTTTACAATTTAGTAATCGAGCACGTCCATTGAAAGAGAAGTGGTTTGTGAGAGAAAAAAGGTCTTCATTGTTCTGCTACCAAGTGCCGTCCCCCCTGTTGAATGAGAGAAACCCCTTCTGAACTAGAACTCATCTTTGCCGTTATAACCACATAATATGAAATATACAATCTTCCAAAATCTAGAACAAACTCCCTTGTCAAATATCTCTAGATTTCCTCACCACGCCAACGAATCCTTGTTCAAACCTCCATCCCTCTCCCTATCCCTAGCTGTCAGTGCTGGGAAGTAGGTCGGGGCACACAACCGCAGCGCAATAGCATTCTTTGGTGGCCGGTTTACAGACCGTGATGCCCTGCTTGAGATCGCAACAACAGCACTGGGCAACGAGTTGGGGAGCAGCAAGAGCGGTCGTGCTCAGGCTAGCGAGGGCGATGATGGCGGTAATGAAACGCATGGTGATTTGTTGTTGTCAGGGCAGTTGTTGATGCGGGTTGTGGGTTTCTTGTAGTAGTCTGCTTGAGAGATCTTGTTGGTACTGGATTATTATTTCCTGGAGAACGAAAGGACATGCCTGGGCATTTATAACATTTTGTCGACATTCTATAACGTTATACTATAGCAGACATGAATCAATTCGCCGGAGAACGTGATGTAAAGAGAGACATAAGCAGTATTACAGTAATCAAATAAGCTTAGAACAAGGTGCAGTTCTGGTGTTGAAGGATCTGCAATGCATATTACTTGCAAGGAACCCTGCAGATGGTCATGATCCTGGGTTCTTAGTAGTCAGTCAGAGAGCAAGATAGTAAGATAATCAAGTCTTTCGGATTAGTTGTAAATATAGGGAAGACAATTTACCAAAGACTCTAGCCAGCCAGCTTATCAGTGAAAGGCATCTATTTAAGCAAGAATGGGTGGAGGGAGTACTAATGCCCAGATGAGTCTAAAAGACTGTATACAGTAGAAATGAAAAATCTCGACTCATATTTCTACTCTCCTGTTGCATACACTTCCATCTCACAGGTCCTGTTGCAGAGAATTTCGACCTCATCAACACTTATGCACCCGGATTGAAACTCAAACTTTGTAAGGATCCCACATATTCCATTGTCATGTGTTTGCTGAACCAACGCATGCCTCTATACTCCTGTCTCCGCCGATTGAGGATACTCCGTGATGGTAGGTGCTCCTGATGGACACATGACCATCGGACACACGCAGCTATTATCCTCACCCTCCTCACGTACCGTGCAGACAATGGCCTCTCTTCCAATGTCACAGCAGCAGCATGGTTCTTCGGATGGCGGAACTGTTGGCTCGGCTGGAGTTGAAGTCGGGGTTGGTAACTGAGCAGTTCCGTATGGCCAGACAGTTGGTGCAGTAGTCGGACAAGCAACAGCCAAGCAGACGCAATCTTCAGCTGACTGCTTCCAACTGCACTCGATAGCAGGCGTCTGGGGGTTACAGCAACAACATTCGAATGGACCAGTCTCTCCGTCGTCGTCTCCGTCATCCTCAGGTACGCCCGTAGGCTGAGGAGTAAGGAGGTCCCAGATGGTAGGCGCAATGGATGGGCAGAGGACAGCTGGGCACATGCAATCATCGGTTGCTTCTCGACAGATAATAGCGGGTAAGCCTATGTTGCAGCAGCAGCATGCATCTCGTCTTTTTTCTGCTGGTGCAGCTAAAGCGACACTGGCCAAGACGACGGTTGCCAGCGTTAGCAAGTACATAGTTGGTTGGTGTGTGAGTTGATGTTATAGATATTGCAGTACTTTCTTCCAGGAGCAGATGAGAGAGCGAGATATATAGGTGGCGAGGAGTAGGTCGAGTCTACTAGGTAGATGGATATAGTAATTGGATAGGTAGGTGATAGGTGAGTGTGCTCCAGATGTTGCTGTACCGCAGATAGATTACACTACCAATCTTGCCGAGGCTGTTCGAGATTGGATATAGTAGGAACGGGCAGACGAATCTAGTTTGCTAGAGGAACAGAAGAAACAAGCATGCCGTGGGGGGGTAACGAGGGGGGAGAGGCACTGTTGTTATATACTCGCAAGGTACGAGATGTTTGTGTAAGTGAATTGGTGTCGGCACTGATGGGCACTGCCCCCCCATAGCACACAAGACTACAAATACCTAATGAGGATCATCCCAGCGTCATCAGGGTACAAGAAACTAAGTAAGAGATGCGACTGCCGAAATTGTGAGTTCAATCAACGAACGGGAAAGTACGACGGATGCACGGGTAGGGAGGTAACAGTGGATGGGAGAGAGTTTTCGGAGGAGAGCATCCCCAAAGGCACCGATGCGGGAAGGCAGGAACAAACAATCCTCCTCATCCTACAAATCTACATCTAACTCTATCTTTCGACCCGCCTCATTCCATCAACTTATCTCTAACTTGGCCATCCTTTACATTTCGCTAAGTAATCTTGTTCTAGCCCTTTGTTGGCTGCCCTTCCACGTCCTTACTTTTTTTTTATACTTTCTTCTGCGCCGTCATTTCCTCGTCAACCTCAGGAATCTTCGTGTTCCAGCTGGTACGCAAGATGCCTATTTCGTGTCTTCACCGAGTCAGCTGGCTACGTAAATCTTGAACATATTTACGTTGTCCAAGACCACTTTTCTCGTATCGAAGGAAATGCTAGAATCTAACAATGACTATGTAGGTGTGATGGTGCTGAGCTGGTGTCATCATGGTCCTTCCCAGCAATCTGATATATACATGTTTCAGATATAGTTCAAGACTGCAACTAAGGCCACCTTCTGCACCAAGCCTACCATTCAGTCGCAACACAAGCAAACAACGACATTGGCCATCGCAATTGATTCAAATTGAAACGTTGCCCCTATATTCTCAACCCTGCTTATCTTCCTTACAGTTCTGACGTATTTGGCGCACCGTCAAGCCCAACACGTTACGATCGACACGCATACCCCATTCCTCCGACTTCCATGACCTGTGAGTGAGGCAACAATCATTACAGTAACATGATCGACAAACTGGAGAATGAGGCACTCGGATCATTCGGAGACCCTGCATCTAGGTTACTTCCCTTGCCATTCCCTACCGTTCCTGGATCAGTATCTTCTCAGCTTTTGTCCAGATCGGGAGCATTTCTATTCACAAGGTTGGGCTGAACCAATGTCGCATACACCAAGCCTCACCTAACCCTTCATCTCTGGAATGTCGCCTTAACCATCATCACATATTCAGCATTTGGAGACTATCTTTGTATCCTCGGCATACGAAATCTAGGCCGCGATCAACTAATATCTGATTTGATCGACCTGATACCTCGTGATGAGCATCTCGTATTCAGAACTGAAGGAATGAATAATATCAAGGACAAACACTCCATATCACCGTCATCACATACCTTACATTACAAGCACCAACAACATCATGTCGAGGTCTTGTGTAGAGCCAAGGTTAGACAAGGGAACGAAATCGAGAATCATGCCATCGCGGTCTTCTTTCGAAGATGATCTGAATCAACATACCCCAACTACAGCCAGAATGCCTGACCTCTCACCACTCAATTCCGAGTTTACCAAAAGCAAGCACAGTTCAGTTTTCATCATTGTGACACGATCGGTTCATGATGGTAAAACAAGTAGAGATCCATATCAGAAAAGGCATCTATGAAAGAGCCCAGATTGCATACATCATATCATCAGGTGCCCCAAGTATTACCATACTGGCCAACAGAAAAGAAAAGAAGAGAGAAAACCCTTTACTGGTCATAACCAGCAGCTTAACCTAGCCCCAAACCCATCTCACAACCATAACCGAAGTTTTGCTTCATGTTTTTGTTTCCAACCAAAAAAATTTTCCAGCACCGCCAGCAGGGCCAGGTTTAATTCCATTATAGATGAACCCGCCAATGACGTGAGCCCAATGAACATTGGAGTAAAAGACAAGTGACAAACTATCTGCCGCTTCCAATAGTCCAGAAGAATGGAGAAAGTAGTGAATAGTACAGTGCAGCTAGCCCAGCAGCCGACAACGAAGTGCTCTTACGCACCAGGCATGCGGAGGATGGGGTAAAGTGAGGAACCTTCACGGGGGCTGGGCAGTTCACGACCAGTACCCTTGGGGCTCTGAACATCAACATCCATAGCCTCAGGGCTTGAGCCCTCCTCGACAAAATCGTTGCGCTCAAGACGTCCCCGGACATATTCACGGAGAGTCTCAATGACTCGCATGTTTTCGAGCCATCGGTCATACTGCTCTTCGCGCTCGCGGGTGGCGTCACTGACATCCGACTCAGATGAAGGAGAACCAACAGAGACAGCAGACTCGCTAGCCTTAGGAGTAGAGGCCCCGCTGGTGTTGCTATCCTCACGGGGAAGAGGAAGAGGACCTCCTCGAGCACGCTGGAGCATACCACCGGAGTAGCGGCGGCGCTCGTTGCTCTCGAAGCTAGGTCCGAGGGCAGTAGTGGCAGAGTGGCCAAAACCCTGACTAACAGCAGGAAGACTGGTGGGGAGAGTAGGGTACATGACAGAGGCCGTTGAGCCATGGCGGGACTGGGGAGACATGGCAGAGGACGAGGGGCTAGGGGAGTGGCCCGAGGTGTATGACATGGAACTGGAGGGCGGTGTGACGGCGGGAGTTCCAGTAGAAGAGATGGCCGTAAGGGGTGAAGCCATGCTAGCAGCAGAGACGGAGTGGTAGGCCTCGGCGCCCACAGGAAGGCCACCGGGTGAGCGGTGAGATGTAGGGGGCGAGGGAGTGTTGCGATAACCGTTGAAGCCGCCATCGTTGTGGTGAATGTGAACGCCAGCAGTAGCATGGTTAGCATTCTCATATATCGTGTCCTGCATCTGGCCCAGAATGTTGTCGATGTGAATCAGGTCCTTCTGGGTACGGGCATTGGGCATGGGGAGGTAGTATTGCTGAGCGAGGGGGTTCTGGCCAGGAGAAGGGCCGGCATGGACGGCGACGGGGGCATGCTGTGGCATGTATTGCTCAGGAGCAGGCATAGGACCACTGGGGATGGAGAGAGATCCGTGTAGAGGCATCAGAGAGCGGCCAATCTGGGCATAGGAGGAGGGATCAATCTGTCGGCGCTTGGCGTTTCCAAAGAAGTCATCAACCATGTCATAGGTGCGCTTGCGATCATAACCACCGGTGGCAGCAGTGTTGTAACCCAGATGTTCAGTACGGGCGTTGTTCATGGGGGGTTGGTTGAAATAGAGGCCATAGTTGGTGGAGGGTTGGGGAGCATAGTAGCCACTAGCATGACCTGCCTGGTGGGTGAAAGCGGCGGCGTTAGTTCGCATCTGACCATTGTGATCATAATAGCTGGAGGGACCTAGAGGCGAATTAGCCTCGAAGGAACATAGAATAAGAAGGCATCGATGAGCCTCGAGTGGATAATGGAACTAAACATACCCTTGGGGGGCTGTGGTCTGTAGTTGAGACCGCCCTGGTCTTGAGATGGACGTACAAGAACCGAGTCATCGGCGTGAGTCTGCCATCAACAATTAGTCGAGATTCTAAGGGTATAGCAGAGCCGAGTTCATTACCTTGACATGCTTCTTCAAATCCTGGGGGCGCTTGAAGGACTTGCCACAGAACTCACACTTGTGAGGCTTGAGGGGCACATGAACACGAATATGCGAGGTGATGTGGTCTCGCTTGACCGTAGTGGTACGGCATGAGTTCCACTGACAAGTGAGGCTCAGGTTGTTAGTGCTCTTGCGACCAACATGGCGTTCACAGATATGCTCCTGTTCTGTGTTAGTGAATGTTTATGAGTAAAGCCATAAAGAGAGCATACATAGAGCGATTCTGGAGAGGTGAACTTTTGGTTACAGGCATTCCAGCGGCAAGTGAGGTTGTCGTCGGCATTTGTTGAGGGAGCAGCACTGCTCTGAGATGTGTTGGAAGAAGCACTGGGAGCGGGAGTGACAGACTTGGAGTCGTTGCTAGCACTTCCTGAAGAAGATGCTGCAGATGACTGCTGCTGTTCTGGCACCGGAGCAGACATGGTTGACTGGTTGGGTGCGGAGTTTCTGTTAAGCCGAAGCCGCGGAGATGCGAGTACTTGTTATTTCCTTTGAGCAAGCCCAGCGACGGAGAAAGAAAAAAAGAGTAAGAGGCGAGACAAGTGAAGTGGAGTGAATCGCGAAAGAAGTGGTCGTCAATGATTCAACAAAGAGCGAAGAAATATCTGTCGCGAAGTCGTTCAATAAGTATGAAATGACTTTGAAATGTTTGAAAAGAAGAAATGACTTCTATTGAGAGTTCCGGGGGCATGCGCTCCCTTTACATTCGAGCAAAAGTCTGGGCGAGAGAGCAAGAGCGAGCGGAAAGTCTTGGCGGTCTTGGCGATAATCTTGGGGTATCTCACACCAAAAGATACCTACCGTCGCTTCAGATAACGCCCAGAAGTAAAGTACCGTCTTTTGCCGCTACGCCAAGAACGTGGGCGGAGAGAACGATGCCAAGCTCGCCAAGTCTTGGCATGCTGGGCAGTGCCCCTCATGCCTGCACTGCGATTGGCTTTGCTCACCTTGGGGCCTCACACAAGCTGGCCACCAAGTGCGTCAAGCGTTATATTCGGTCGGCAAACGTCACCTGAGCCATTGGAGAATTCTCGGGGGGGATGGGGTGTATGTGTCATGTCCATTTTCTCTTTTTTTTTTCCGTGTCTGTTTTTGTCCTCTAGTGGTTGTTGTGCTGAAATGTGAAGATTGAGTTGGGAACATTCGGGGAAGACGTTGATCCCGAAGGATAGAAAGATGTAAGAAGGAGTGGAAAGGTTTGATGTACATATCTCGGATGAAAGGGGGCCCCATAAAAAAGAAAGAGGGAGAGATTCCAGTACTATCGTGTCTGTTAGCATTGTTATGCAGATAACTTTTTCGTTTTAATTGATTCTATCCACAAATGAGTGAGCGAGTTAAGGTTTTGGAGCATTATTGTGATGCAACCGGCTACAGCCTGATACACACACATATCAAGACAGCTGACCCCCTTCCCCCCGAAGATAGACGGCACGCCACCGCGTCGAACCGTGGTTCAGCATCAGGTAATTCAAGGGAGAAAAGATTTAGTAGTATGGAGGACACATGCTAATAAAAAGGAGCCAGAAACCAATCGATATCTGATTGAAATCATATTGTTTTTGCTGCCCAATCCCAGGGGTGTCGCAAGATTTATCAGCAACTTGGACTATTTATTTCCGTCGATAATACCGTGATAATGGGGTGAGGGAACAGGTACAGTACAGGTTCAGTAACAGGGCTGCCCTTCTCTTTTGTCCCTGGATCCACGCTACAGGCGTGTTGTTTTCCCCCTGCCGTTTGTTATTGGACTGGCTTTGGTTGCAAACTTGTCCTATTCCCGAGTCCGGTGACGAATGAGACGAACCACTCAACATGAGATGGAACATAATGTGTACCAGGAGTCAAGGACAGAGAAGAGGAAAGGAATGATTTGTAACATAACCCTAAGAGAGAGAGAAAAATGGCATGATATCACCGATTTGAGTGGTGTTAGAAACATGTACTTCGGAGTTTTAACTTGATAGTGCTGGATTAGTTGGGAAAAGCTTGTTGACTGATGTCAAACATTCGGCTCTGACGGGATCGTAATTACTGTCTAAGCCAAGTAGATGGATATATGGATATGGATATGGATATGGATATGAATATGGTCATGGCACGACTCAAGCATTCTCTTCGTGCCGAACGGGCTTAAATTTTTTTTCAATCAAGCTTTTTCTTTTTTCCCTCCCTTTTCTTGTTTGCCAATCCTTCTTTTACTTTATTATCCCGCCCTCCAATTATGAAGGGAAAGGGGTTAGAAGAAAGAGGGGATAAAACACAAGAGCTCCTCCTTTGTGGAGGGACTTCTTGGTATCTGGTCTTGTCTGGTTTGGCGCCCAGCCAAATGAGAAATGCCCAGCTTTTCCCTTCTGGATGCCTCTCTTCTTGAGAGCCTGTCTTTTCGCCCAGAAATCGCCAAGCAAATCAGTGGCTGCCCCAGTTTCTTGGCTTCCAAGTCTTGGTGCCAAGATACAGCCAAGATCAGTCGCCAAGATGCATAGCTTTCTTTCCTTTTTCTCCCCCCCTCCTTGTCTAGGTACAAAAGTTGCTCCTTGGGGTAAAATAGCCAAGAAAAAGCGAGAATAACAAATCTGCTCGATTTGCTTTTCCACATCTCTTAAAGAGAGAGGATAGTTGGAAGCAAAGAAAGATGGATAGCAAGGAAGAAAAAAACAGGTGAGGAACTTGTTGGACAAATAGGGATCTAGATTGATCGCATTGATGAGTTGAGGCTTGATGGCATTGCACGTTGATGGTGTAGTTGTATGAAGATGAGGTTGTGAGATATCTTGGTATTCAGAATGTGGTGTAGGATACGTCCTTTGCTTGTAGAAGCATTTTGACGTTAATATTGAGAATTATCGGGCATTACCACCGCATTTTCAGCTCATCGATATGGCGGGTCTCGGAGTCCCGTCAACCTCCTGGATGGTGACAAGGTCCGACAGAAATACTGTATATCCCGGCACCGACATTGTCTTGACCTGAATCATTTACCATGGACATGGCTTATTAACCAAACCCAGTTGCATATGAGTCTTTACCATCCAAACTACGATAGATGACCCATCTTGGCTATCGTCAGCATCTTGTTTCACACAAGATAAGTAAGCCTACCCTACTGATACTGATCAACTATTTCTCTTCTCCTCTCTTCCCTGAGCAATTTCCTTTGATTCGCATCCCAAAGCGTCAAGTCCGGACGGAGCCCGGGGTTTCGGTGCCCCGGAAGAATACCCCTGATAAGGGGAGAGTCGTGCCACGAGGTTTCAACAGATGCCTAGAGAAAATAACAAAATATTGAACAATCGGTTCGTCATTAGTCCACTTGTTTAATTAATCCTGAGCACACAAAAACGTGCTCTCCAACTGATTAGGTTTAATAAATCCACCCGCTTGTTCTTGTCACCTCACGTGTGTCCATCTTGAAGTAGAGTAAAATCTCATCGACAGCTATCCTCAACAGTGCAACTAAATCAATATACCAAGACATCTATCCTCGGCATTCAACCCCAAATCACTCTATTTCCCCCTCCTCAAGTGGTTCCCAAACATCTTGTATTGTAGACCTAGCATTAGCCAAGCAAAATAGCCAAGCAATCTCGTAAGCCAAGGTATTATCCCCCTGGGGGGTGGCCAAGAAGATAATACTGAACCCCCCTCCTGCTCCCGCCTTGGGGTCCCCAAGAAGCTGCAAGACAAGATTTCTCGTCTTCTTTTCTAAACCGGCGCCCCCCTTGTCCATTTTATATTGCCAAGGTCTTGGTAATGACGACAATGCGGCAGTGCAGGTATAGACTGAGTTGTTTAAGAATGAAGATGAAGGAGACATAGGAGATATCGATTGTTTGTGAGCAACTGCACTAAGACGAGAGAACTGTGCTGGCATGTCTTGAATAATCAATCCTACAATCATTACATGATAACCCTGGCATGCGAAGAGGGACAGGGTCAACATATGCCCTCTCCACTATACAAACATGTGTCTTTTTAAGTCTAATTCACCCAAGCTTTGTAGCCAAGACTTTCTGAGCAGTATCTAACGCCCAGACCATACAGTCAGCCCATACTGTCAGCAGGGGAAAAAAACCCTGAGCCCATTCCCCAAGCAAATAATAGACCCCCCCTTGGTCCCTCACCCCCTTCTGATCGATTCCTGGGCAGAGCGAGAGGGGTGACGGGGGAACTTGTCCGTCTGCCATATGATTTCAGCCCAGGATTTCGGCCAAGGTCTTGGGAGTGACCGGAGAGTGGAGGAGAGGGTTCCAAGAGTCTTTGAGCTGACGACTACTTTCTGTGTTACCTAAGTTTGACCATGAAATGAGTTGTGCTGATGTTTGATATCCTAGGGAAAATGGCATATCGTTTTGCTTGATATTTACATGTAAGAAGTGTCATTACTGGACAGAACAAGCCCTTGTCTTATGTCTTCTATTCTATTGCTTTGTTGACAAGCATTGATTATGACCAACTCGTTTATGACTAATATATCATCTCTATCGTAACAAGTATTGAAATAGATATTCATCACTTGCGTAGCTAGCCTGCTTACCTGGGTGGAATGACTTGAAAGACCACCTGAATTGAACAAACGTTATTTGCACAACCTCAGCTTACCGATAGAATAATGACGAAGAGGGAATTCCGCAGCTACCTTAACATTGCTGCTCTATCCACCCATCTCCCTACTCTTCCAGAACCTCGTTAGTACTGCCTATCAACTCGACAATCTTTTAAATCCAATTACAATTACGACAGTTGGAACATCAAGAGCAGCTTACCCTACAGATATCAACACGAAATAGAGTGCCATTAAGGCGAGCATACAAACAATCCAACACCCTATTAAACCACATCATATCATAGACACATGAGGTCCTTTAAAGGATGTTATCAATGTGATACTCAAAACCACATAAATCATGCTCCATCCATACGTTCATGTCAATCACATCGTTCACACATATGGTCACGTGCACAACTCCAATACACTTGACCGAGATAGGGAGGTGAACCACTTGATAACAGGAGCAAATACGTCAATTCTAGTCGATCAGCTTGTACTGAAAATTTTGTTGCTCTTCTGTGTCCCTCATCTGTCGTTCCTGTCACAAACACCCACCAGCCGACTCTCATTACCTGTTCACCCAGCATGCCTTGACCTTGATTTATCTCACTCTAATTTCAACACCAACCAACCAACAATATCAGCTACGAGTTTCATCACTCACGCCCATCATTCATATCATGCACGGTTCAAAGGCAACTCTTGAGAGAAGAAAGATCAAAACTTCCATTGCAAAGCAGGCAAGGCTTCGAAGACATACGGCCGGAAGCTAACGAACCCTCCATCCCTCAACCCCTTTCATGTTTTGTTGTTATCTGTACCATCAGGCACTCCAGACACACACACACCCTGGGGCGTACGCTCGTTGCGTGAAACACCCCCAATATTCATTCCATTTCTTATGTCAGAATGCCAATTCAGTGCGACGCTTCATGTACGTCTGCTTCCGTCTCTATCTATCGATACCGTCTCGCCTCAAAATGCCGACCAAATAAGATATTAAAAAAGGAGAGCTGAGAAAAAAGTGTTGAAAATATGCCAAGACCAGACGCAAAAGGCCAATATGTGGCAGTCGTTTCTGCCTGCAACTTCGTCATGAGATCACTCTCAAGCGAGCCGCGTATGCTTGTGTGTGGGTGCTCAAGCCAACTGCATAACTGGGTATGTGCAAGTGCCACGCAGTGCAGTGCAAAATGAAAAAAGAAGTACTGTTGAAAAGAGACGACCCAACTCAGAGACCAGCCCTTCCCATCAAGGGATTGTTCGTATCGCTCACAAGCCAGAAGTTGCAGTAAGGGGACTTGATCCTCCAAAGCCATTAAAGGCGAAAGAGAGCTCACGTGTAACGAGAACAAAACTGACTGACCACTGGGGCTTCAACGCAATTCGGTATCGTTTCGTCAAGGACAAGGTCCTACCGAGAAAGTTGCCCAAAGAATGCGACCTACACTGCCGAACATGGTCGACAATGCTCGGAACAAAGCCCCCAAGAATGTTGAATCCCACATGGATGTCTGCCCATATCTGGGGCGTTTTGCTCGTCCCCCTTTTTTTTTGTCGGAAAAATGCTGCAAGGTTCCCAGACGCCCAAAAAAAGAAGTTGAAACCGATTATGGGGGCACCAAGCCCCTAGCAAAGGAATAAAGGAAAAGAAGGGCCATAACCCAACAGAAAGCCGTGTCATCGTGATAAGTTGGTATATGACCAGAGGTCGCCGCCTCGATCATGCATGCTGGGGCCGACACGGCCTCCCCTCAAGCTGGTCAACCGACCGCTTGTAAACCCAAACCCTCCTCCAGTCCGGGATAACAAATCCGGAGCCATCCAAAATAAAACGCCGTGCATGCAGGGGAAAGAAAGAGAAAGGTTATTATACAGAGCCGAGCTGGAGAAGAGCCTCAACGGCCTCTCGCTCCTGTGCGTCAGAAGTGCCTGCCATGGCCAAAAAGTCAAGGCTTGTTGGTTGCTGAGGTGGACGAGCCATGCCGGAGCTGACAGAAAAGGAGCGAAGTCCGCCTGCAGACGAATGGGCAAAACCGCGCTCCATCTGGGCCGCCACCATGTTGGGGTAAGAGTCAGCTCGAAGAGCAGCGGCCCCGACCGTTGCCCAATCCTCGTCATCAGTGACGTCCTCGGGGTCGTCATTCATCACAACATCATCATCCGGTGCCTCAGAGCATGATGCTGATCCAGATCCGTCCATGGACATCTTGTCAGCCTCGTGCTCCATCATTGAGATGTCAAGGTCGTCATAGTGGGAATAGTTGACCGAGTCGCCGTTGCTCGACGCCGCCATACTCAATCTGGGACGGCCGTGAACTCCGGCGCCCGACGCTGAGATGGGAATACCTGCACCATAGGATGAAGGAGGAGTGCCCTGTCGTCGACGCGAGGGCTGTCCACGCTGACGAGCATCCCACCGACCCCATCCCACCTTCTCAAATTCCACGTCTCCCGCTAATCCACCTCCTTCTCCTCCGCGACCTTCCAAAGCTCCAACAACCAGTCTCCTCGCCTTCGTGGGAGGGATACCCGAGAACCCCGGTACGGAGGTGGTCAGGTAACCCATGATGTGTCGAATAGCCAGAGGGCCGTGGCTAAGCAGGATCTCTGGCAAGTGGTATTTGGCGAGAAGAGAGCTGGTGATGGCACCCGATGCCTCGAGAGCAGGCGACACGGACCGACCGTGGTTGCTGGTCGATTCGTGGAGATCCAGGTCAGAGTCAATAGGCTCGAGCCTGGCCTTCTGCAGTTGGGCCTTGAGCCCGTGAGGGGGGAGGGTGGGAGAGATGGAGTTGGGAGGAGTAGGGAGAGGTTGAGATCGTGTCACAGTCGCTGAGACGCTCCGAGCCGCTACAGCAGTTAAGTTGTCTCGGCTCGAGGAGGTCTGGGGGATATCACGAACAGTCGCTGCCATAGTAGCCATGATGAACGGTTTCGAGTCCGTTTCTGAATGCGCTTCCGAACGAAAGAGTTCTGTAAGATGGCGATTAGTACATGTTGTTTCTGGTGAATGCGTAAAAAACAATGATGGATGAATGAAGAAGAAGTTGTGGATGGTTGTTGACTTGCGACACTGATCACATAATGTAATAGGTTTGTAATCAAGGGGGGCAAACTGCAACGAGCAGTAGGCACATGTTGAGTCATCGCAGGCATCCCATCATGCTGACTGGCGACGAGCGGCGCAGGACGCGACCAACAGTGAGTGAATGTAGAGATAAGCAAAAAGAGTACGTACCTTTTGTTCAGAAGTCGGGATAAGCTGGTGATGGTGCTTGGGTACTTCTCGTGTCAACAAGAAGCAAATCAAAGCACGAATAATATGGCAGGCCTGGCAGAGCTGAGCGCGACGATCTAGACTGTGACAGATTACTCTGTTGCAAAATGGGTTTTGTTCCTATTGTGGTGTTGTTGTTGGTTTAGGGAAGGGGGAAAAAGAGAAGAGAAAGGGATGGGATGGGAGCGAATGTCGGCATACAAGTACTAACATGGACTTGTTCGTCCATGCCTCTTGTCTCTTGTCTTTCCAAGGGTGCACACACACGCACACACACACAATCACACACTCACACTTGCGCTCGCACACGCCTGCTACCACACACAAAAGTAGGCTGGCTGGCTCATACACACAAGCGCAATCGTACACAGACACCTACCCTACCCTTGGGGTTGTGAGAAAAATGACACATACTTGTACACATATGCGCACCATGCAACTTCCAAGGGTTTCTTTCCTTTTAGGAAAGATACGTATTTTCCCACATCAAGCACATTATTAGAAAAGAATTAAGAATAAAAAAAAAAGGAACTGGCGGGCATGAGCGAGAACCAAAAAACAAAGAATACATGCCTGCCTGCCAGTAGAGCACGGGACAAGTCAACTGGACTGGGTACGCATTATCACGAGGAGAAGAAATGGGGGGGGGGAGGTGTAAGTTGTAAGTGCGTGCTGAGTCTGGGTTCACGATAGGCGCATTTCCAGGGGTGCGAGAAAGGGGGTGTGCGATAAAGCAGGTGTAAAATAGTATTATGTACGTGTTTATTTCGTCCCGAGCACGTGTCAGAATTAGTTTGATACCGCGCAGTCGATCTTGGTTACTGGTGACACACCCTTGGTAAGCAGTGCAGAATAGCAACGAATTTGAATTGTCACAGCCACACACCTTACGATAGAGCTTGCTGAAGCACTCCCCCGTCGCTCTTCCCTCTCTGTTCAGATAGAAATAGGGGCGTCGCTTTAGTTAATGAGTGGCTGTTGAACTGATAAGAAGGGGAATGTCCATTAAACTTGCTGATGGGGGAGAGACACAATGATGATGATGGTGATTTATGATTCTACTGTACAGTACCTATTCTTCTTGATTGAGATTATTCATCTTGTTTACTTGACCACCAAGTGTCAACTTTGCCCCCCCTTTGTTGTTCATTATACAAAACCTCCTTTTTTTCTCTCCTTTCTCTCTCTCTGTTTCCGCTTACAAACACCAGATTTGGGTTTCTTTCCTTCTTCTCTTTGTTATTCTAATACCAGAGAGCCGGTAGTCCTGGGAAACCAGCGCAAGCTTCAACTCGGGGAGGCTCATCCGGGAAGGGGAACAAGGGCTTCAATTCCCCCCTTACCCATCAAGTTGACAAGCTGTAATTTACGGTAATTAACAAGGGAAGGGAAGGGATGCTGCCGTTTCATAGTCTTGTCAGCTACATCCACCATAGGGCTCGGGCTTCCACCTAAACAATTTTTTAATAAATTTTTCTTTTATTTTTGCTGTCCTTTATCCATGTTCCATGTTCCAAGGTCCCAGTTCCACGGATTCATTTCATCTTGCACGATACACAAACCTGGTAAAGGAGATTTCCTGGTGACCAAAACAAAGCAGCGTATTTCGGATCGTGATCCGCATTCCGGATGGTCAGTGAAAGTGGTATCCACGATGAAGTCCCAGTCATAAGTGAATGCTTTTAAATTTCTCTTTTCAAAAATAATGGATTATTCTCTTTCCAGGAGAAAGGGGGTTTCATGCCGTGAGAATAAACAGCACAAGTTTGAGTAGTTCCATGAGCAAGGCACCAGAGACATACATACAGATTTCTTGTCCATATGCACATATTCAGCACAATCATTGGTTACCTACAGTAGGAACGCAGCAAATCCATCGGAGGATTTCGGCCTTCTAGCGAGTGTCTGTGGTTCCAGGGTTGTGCAGTTTTCTTTTTTTGGGTAAATATTCATGTGTGATGATGTACTGTACTGCTGCAAGCTGCATATCCGTCTTGGATCCAAAACCTGGAGACGAAATGGACGGAAGCCATGAATCATTCTTCAAGCTCCCGAGGATCCGCTTTGTTGACTACCTCTCTGCCCTTCCAAGCACGGAATTGATGCAATTTGTTATGTAAAGAATCATGAATGTTAGCTTGTATTGACCTAAACATGACCCTCGTGTCAGCGACAACTGGTCATTAAATGTCTGCATCTATTACAACAACGTTGATCAATAGATCTACGCATACCAACCTACTGCTACGTTACTACTACATCCAGGAAACTCCTTTCCCCCCTCTTCTAGAGTATCAGCCATTGATTGCCAAAACTCTCATTAGCGTCCGAGACAGCTCCTTTTCTTTTTCTCCTTTCCACCAGACCAACCCCGTACGTCCATGAAGAGCACGGGGGGTTGATATTCCAAGAAATTGGGGAAAACAGGCCGTCCCAAAAATGGAGAAGTAACCTGCTAAACTTAGCTCGAAAAGGCCTCTGGGCTGGGGGCTAGTGCTGTCTCTGCACCAAATTGAACCTTTATTTCGTCCCTATGATGAGGATGTTGGTGGGTTGAGCTAGCAACATTCCAATTCACCAATCTGGCTAACTACCTACCTACCTACTCGCTCGTCAGGGCCCTAGCCCTCCTTTTTTTTTTTTTCACCTTCTTCCCTTGCTAATTCATGGCTTACGTTTAATTGTGGTTGATCATGCTTCTCGAACAATTGCCGGATGATCGATAGATATTGTGGCAGTCTACTTTATATTCATGATTGCTTTTTAATCTCAAAGAGTCATACTTGGGACGCCGCAATCGGAGCAAGCATACCTTGCAAACTATCATATGCATTGTAGTAAAGGCCATCAGCGTCATACACAGAGTTCAGGTCTCAGATGAATCACCATACCTATCACCCTTTTACCAGAGACATGGACCTCGTTGTCATGACTTGCAGTGATGTACAGTACAGCAGCTGGCGGACAAGGGGGGGCCGTTCGTCAGGGGTTTCAAGCCCAAAATCCACCTAATTTAGCCATCACCCACATAAGCTCTTGAGTGGATTTCTACTCCGGAGAGGGTCATCATCAAATACGTATATACCTTGTTCTTTAATTCATGCTATGGGCCTCTTTTTATTTCGAGAAAGAAAGAGTCGAAATTAATGACCCTCATTATTGATCACTTTTTGAGTATTTCCATCTTCAATCTTCTTTTTTTGTGCGCAAACCCACCACAGCGATTCTAACCCATTCTTCATCTCTACCTAGGGCTTCCTTCATTCAAAGTTGACACCATTTACTCCCAACACGGACACAACCCGTAGAAGAAAAGGAAGGGCGTGTTGTTATCGTCTCGTAGATGGTCAACGGGTGCGCTTTTGTTCTCGTGGTACCGTGTCCCTGCTCTTGCCTTTACACGGTCCTGTTCCTCACGCCCGCCAACAAAGTCGCCCCCAACTTGGGCACGCGGACGAGGTTTGGTCTGTTAGATTTGAGCATCGTGCAGAGAGCATCGAGCATTGTCCACAAGATAGGCTTTCCTACTATCTGCTTCTCGGTGTCGCCATGTTTCAAGCCATGCTAGAAAAACAATAAGTCCGGTTGCTGGGTGTATTCTATCATCGTCACCAAAAATATCCTTCTTCGGCGAAATTCGAAGCATACCTGACCCCCATCGCTATCGACCTGGTCAGCCTCAACTGTTGTCCTTCCATTCAATCGTTGAGTCTGATATGACTGTTCAAAGGGGGGCAGGTGGGCAGAGGACGTGTAAGTTATGGATTGTCAACATTTCACACCTCCTTGACGACAGTACTCAGGGCCAAGAGAAGGAATTCGCGCACTTCCTCCCTCAACTCTTTCCCACACCTCTCTATCTTCAACAAGCCATGCTCTGCACTGTAGGCCTTCCATTTTCGTCTCGTTTCGCCTCCCAACACAACACTGGGGACTCATTCACAAACTTGCAACCATCACGTTGACTCTGATCCATCACCTGATTGGCCATTTAGCTGTGGCATGTCGATATTCGGTTTCGACTGCTTCTAATCCCCTTGCTGTCGTCGCCTCATCTAAATGTGAAAACCCCTCGTTAGCCCGTCATCGTACACCCGTAGACCATACCAGCAGGCTTCTCCTCATTTTCAACCCTCATCCAAAAACAGGGAAATCCCTCCATCAGCGGTTGCGTAGCCCATCATCCATTGATGCGACCCCACGTTGGACAGCGCTGCATCGTGGGCCTCCCTTGACGCATGCACTTATCTCCATACGACCATCTCCAGCCACAGGCGGGCACGGGGGTGCACGAGGCCACAAATCCACCCATTAATGGCGCACAATCAGCAAGCGGAGGCCATACCATCGACAAATGCCGCCATGTACGGGTTCGCTTCCCATGATCCCGCTACCCCGTGTATCGCGTTGTATCGTATCCATTGCGCCCGAGGCTATTCGCGACGAGCATTCTTTGCGGGGAATACCAGTCCCGTCTGCTTCACGTCGCCCATGAAACCATCCCGACCTGTTCCGCTCTTGGTTTCAGAGCGGAGGCAACCTCGCACCATGTCGTCCCAACTTGGCGGTTGACGCACAGTAACATCACATCTGTTGTTTTCCGAGTCCACTTATCCTCTTCGTCACTTTTCCATGCCGCTGCCGCTGCCGTGTCCGCACCGACCGGACCGGCGCCTTCGGTCCTGCCCATGGTTTGTCCCTCAGTCTCACCACCCCGCCGCCAAGGTGCAACTGAGGGGTTGTCGAACACGTCCAGCCGTCATATTCTGACAGCATTGGGACACTGTTCAATCACGTCACCGAGATGGTAACGCGTGCCTCACTTTTCTGACTGATAGGCTTGTCGTCGGACATTTCGGATGGTCGCTCTACTCCGCATTGAGCCATCCATGTATGGATGGTTCTCATCATTTTTGGCTTCCTACTCCAGCCAGGGAATATTGCTCGTGAATGTCATGATTGCCTGCGCCGTGGTGATTTGCTCATACCAAGGGTCGTGAGCCCTGATCAAGCGAACGACCAACTCCGTCGCTTCCACATCAAGCAAAAACAAATTCGCGGCATGCCTGGTTGTCAAGCGTTAGTTATGCGCTTTGCTTGGTTGCCAGTGCATGTGTAACGGGAGGAAACGTACCGATTTTAGAACGTCAAGTTTTTCCTGTGTCTGCATGAACACATGACGGTACTGGTTGATGCTCTCTCGAAGCACCACCTCTCTGGAAGTTCGACCTTCACAAATGGCCTTCATCTTGAGTTCCATCTCTTTTCGGAGGAATGGTTTGCCGAGACTTGTCTCAAAGTTCATTCGGTCAAACCCCAGAATCAACGCAACTCCCAGTTGGGTAGGTACGAAGACTTTGATTCCTCCCCTACCACCTCCCGATCCTGCTGCTGTTCCGCCTCGGCCTCTCCCACCTCTGGCACCTCGTCCACGACCGCGGCCGCGACCTCCTCTCGAAGCTGGTGCCGAGTCGGACTCCTCGTTATCACTTGTGGCTGGGCCAGACCGGTCAATCGTAGCAACATACTCCCTATCTTGGATCTTTTGAATATGCTCCGCCATGGTTGCATCTGTGCCGATTCCATTCACATCCATAAGAGCGATTAGGTCAGCTTCCGTAAGGTAGTTAGGAGGTGCTGTCTTTCCCTCGGTCATCATGGCTTCAGTCGGCTGAAAGCGCTCGCCTTGTGTAAACTTGGGCAGTTCAACTGTGTTGTTCCATTTTTCGTAGATGTAAACGTCCAGATAGTTCCTCTCCAGGACGATAACACCATGGGCATTGAAGAATTCTTCGCCATACTCCAATTCAACGTCAGTCGCCATGCCTTTGGCGTCGTCTGAGCAACAGGCCAAGAACCGGCGGACAACGTACTCATACAGACGACCTTCATCGAAGCTCAGAACACTGGGTGCGGCATAAGTGATTGGATGAATCGGAGGATGCGCTTTATCGTCATGTCTGCCCTCTCGTGGCTGTTGAAACCCGCCATTAACCAGCCCCTGAGCGAACTGCCCCCATCTCTCGTCGGGGGTATGCTTCTGGACCAGCGCTCTGAGGTTCATGCCCTTATCGAAACGATCGGTCTCCGTTCTTGGATAACTTATAAATCCCTTATTGTAGAGTCCCTCGGCAATAGTCATGGCTTGCTGACCGCTCATCCGCAACAGTCTTGTTGCCGCCTTTTGTAATTCTACCGTGGTGAGAGGCAAGGGTTTGAACTTGCGTGTTGGTTTCTCTTGGACTTTACAAACTCTCGCCGTCTTGGCCACGAGACACCTTTCAAATAGGATCACAGTTGACATTCGGTCAAACAGTCTGTTTCGTTGCCACGAGAAGTTGACCTTTTTACCGTCCCGGCTATGCATTACTTTGATACTCCAGAATGGTTCTGGGACAAAATTCTTGACGCGAAAATAACGGTCAACGACGAACCCCAAGGTAGGAAACTGGCATGAACCTTTTTGTGTTGATTAGTCACTACACTATATAGCACATACATGAGTGAATTACTCGACATACCATAACTTAACGTCAACTCTTGCATAGGCCCGCCTAAAGGCCGCAGACTCAGCGTCATGAAACGAGTAAAGGCATAGCCAATACGTAAATCCAGTTCGATCCTCGTCGAAACGGCATCAACTTGTCGTGAGTCCAAGTCTACTAGCCTCCTTGCAGCGTCGAGTACATGCCTGCATCATCGAATTAGTGCTTGTTTAGAAATCAGACAATTAGGAAGACGTACGTTCTCTCGATGTTGCTGAACTTGGCACGTTTGACTTGAATGTCTGGTCTGCCAACACGAGCAGCTTCCACAATTTCATGTCCTATATGCTCGCCTTCACGATCGCAATCCGTCCATATGATCAGCAGCCGGGCATACTTGGCTTGTGACGCCAGGTTTTGCGCGATCGTTTTCTTGTCCTGATTCTGGGATTAGCAACGACGTGGCACGATCGAGGAACGCGGCAGCTCACATCGTAGACGCTTGTAACAATGGGAGCATTGAACAATGTTTCTGGCGGAGGATGGCTCCAGTTCTTGTACTCGCGGGTGAAGTCGACGGTGGTCAAGTGTCCGGTGACACATGTCATTGTAACAGAGCAGTTCCCCCATGGTGGACCAAAGTCGAAGTCAAACGTATAGTTTTTTATATATTGGTTGCGAGTGTTGTGCTGAAGCTGTATCAGTCTTGCTTGTTCTCGGTGAAGGGGTGGACAAAACTCGACGCACTGTCTGAAACGAACCTCCCGACAGGTGACCTGCAACGGCTTTCGAGATGGAAGGTTTTTCTGCTACACAAAGAACTCTCATGATGGACTGGTTTCCTCGCAGATTGGTCGAGTCGTACTTTGAGCGGGTTCGTTGGTGGTAGGTACAGAATTAGGCACCCAGTTGATGGGCAGGAGAAAGAATTAGGGATTGCCTCAGGCGCCGAAATTGAGTGAGTATTGGCTTGAAACAACGGGATAGGAGGGGAAGGCCCAACGATGCGATAGAATGAGATGAGAAGTGATGTGATTTGATGTGGGATGGTCACGATGAGACGGTTTGCGGAGGATGAGCTTCACTCAGGGTCACTGCCATGCTGCCTCCCTCTTGTGTTCTTCTCCCAGTGCAACTAATAGTCCGTGGGTAACATATGTTGAGCAAATAGACAACAGCATAGAAGCTGAATGAACGACTGTCCCTGACAAGCTGGCTTGATCAGTGTCACGATCTCTTTTTATCTTAACACCGCGTTTTCATCACTTGGGTCATCGAATTTTTTTTTCCCACAGCACAAGCCATGAGTTGACGTTGGAAGTTTGGATTTTTAGCGAGACCCATGTCACCCCTCCATCTCTCAGTGGCTTGTAGGGTGACCTATGGCCGACAGCATAGAGCAGATCATTTGGCGGAAACTCCCCTGGCATTAGCCACACAGCGGCTGAGTCCACCCTACTAAACCCGGTCTCTACAGTGGATGAATGCATCCCCGCAGAGCCTACGCATCGGGGGAAGGGTGTCACAAGGTCATTACTGGTTGAGTGTGTCTATGACGGTTTCAATTGTGGGCTTTTCTTGGGGAAGGCTCAATTGTTGTTTCTTGGTTTATAACTCCAGACCAGAAACAAACACCAAAACTTCTTCTCCCCATCATCGTTCCACCACCCTTGACAGTCAAACTCCCTTTGCATTTGTATCATATTTATCCCAATACTCTTAAAAATGGCTCTTCCACTACTCAAGTCTATTGAGGACTGTAGTGATTATAAGAAAACCGTTGAACCTTTCCTACCTCAACTCTATGAGCTCCCTTCAAAGGTTCTCAATAACATCGCCAGCCCATCCGGGTTGCAGCAAGTCTATCTCGAGACTAACCCTCTTATATCGGCACTCGGGATCTCAATCGCCCTAGGTGCTGTTTTCCTGGTCGTCTCTGAGATTAACCGCAATTACTCTCAAGTTGACCGCATGTGGAGTATTCTGCCCAATCTCTATGTGATTCACCTTGCTGTTTGGGCACGTCTTGCTGGCCTACCTCATTCCCGTCTCGATTTGGTTGCAGCGGCTACGACGCTTTGGAGTGTAAGTGAAGCCATGAAAGACGTTAATGTGCTGGATCGTATCTGACAGTGCGTAGATTCGTTTAACTTTCAACTATGCGCGCAAAGGCGGCTACAATATTGGCTCTGAAGATTACAGATGGTACGTTTTGTAAACGTCATTGTGCTGTGCCTCATCTGACCGTTACAGGGCAATTGTCCAAAGAAATATGCCAAAGGTTGCATTCTTCCTTCTCAACGTAACTTTTATCGCCTTCTATCAGAGTGTGCTTCTGTTCGCTTTCTCTTGCGTTCCGGCATACGCCATTCTGCTTTCGTCCAAGTTTGATCAGAATGTCACAACAGCTGACCTTTTCTATTTCGCATTTCAAGTCGCCCTGGTTGCGATTGAGTTCGTGAGCGATGGCCAGCAGTGGAGTAAGTCCTCGATACGCTTTGGTTGATATGTACTAACACGACTAGACTTCCATGGTGCTAAGGAGCAGTACAAGAAGGATGGCAAGGTCATCAATGGCTACAAGCAAGAAGATGTTGAACGTGGCTTCAACACGTCCGGTCTTTGGGCTTATAGCAGACATCCCAACTTTGCCGCTGAGCAGTCGTTCTGGTTTGTTCTCTACCAGTGGAGCTGCATGGCGACCAACTCCCTCTATAGTTACACTGGTATCGGCGCTCTTGCCTTGATCCTCCTCTTCCAGGGCTCTACTTGGCTCACGGAGCTCATCACTTCTGGCAAGTATCCGGAGTACTCGGCCTACCAGAAACAGGTCGGCATGTTCATCCCCAAGTCTCTGACTCCTTACAAGAGACCGGGTCCTAAGGTTATTCGAACCAGTGATCTGGCAAAGCGTCAAGAGGAAAAGAAGGAGAGGTAATTTTAGATGCTGTGGAAGGACTTGGCCCGGTCAAGGCCTTCTGTCGATTCCAGTTATTTCGATATTGGCTAGGTTGGCATGGAGCACGATGTCAAGGCGCAGTGTAGGTTGTCATCTCTATAAATATCGTAGAATATGTATTGTCTATAGAGTCTAAGAGTCTAGATAATCTAATTGTCTTTGCTTCCGAATCTGAGATCACTAAGTTTATCCGCATAGAATGACGGCACAGCAATCGCATCCTCCTTTTCCCAATCCTCCTTCTTGTGCACACCAGTCAAGACATGAAGCGTACCACCAAGCTTACCCTCGATGCCAAACTTGATGTCGGTGTTCAGACGGTCCCCGATCATGCATGTTCTGGCGCGGTCCAGCTGGAACTTACCCTCGACCGCATCCATCATGGCCTGGCTAGGCTTTCCAAGCTGCAGGGGCTCCTTTCCGGTGGCATACACGAGGGGGTAGTGCACTGAGCCAGCACCGAGGAAGAAGTCATGGTGCATGGGTAGTGTAGAGTCGGTGTTTGTGGCGAGGAAAATAGCACCTCGCTTGAGGTAGTGAAGTCCGTAGGCGAGTTTGAGGTAGTTGATGTGAAAGTCAAGGCCGCACAGGACAACGCCAACCTCGGGATCCAAGAGTGATCCATCGGCAATACCCTTGAAGTCATCGGGTGTGATATCACGACGATACGCGGGGTCGGTACCGCCAACGTGGGCAATACCCTCGGATTCAAGTTCCTGCTCTACACCGGCCTCACCGATGACATAAACCTTTCGCTTCCCCTCTGGAAGCTCGAGGATACGCGAGATGTAGATGGCAGCGGAGTAGCTGGAGCCAAAGACATCGTCAATCTCGGAGGGGATACCAAGATTGGTGAGTTTCTTGAGGTATTCACCGCGAGCTTTTGTGGAGTTGTTTGTGACAAAAATGGTTCTCTTTCCTGGTGTGATTGTGAGTGAGTGAAATGTGTGGGCGAGATGGAGCAACGGACCTTTTGATCTGAGAAGCTGAATGGTCTCTGGGACTCCCTCGTAGACATGATCGCCCGACCAAAGGACACCTGGTTTATATGTTACTATTGTTCTTCGTGCTATTTATCCAGCCATGGCTTACCGTCACAATCTAGCAGAAAGACCTAGGAGATATTAGTTACAGCTTGTTCATCACATAGTTCGCTAAATCACTCACATCGAACTTGTCAATGAACTCGTTAATCGCAGCGGCATCACCACTGAGATATTTGGGTGTTGCTACCATCGTGAAAATACTGTGATAGCTGCGTGCTGTTTATCGAAAACTTTTAGATGTCTAGTATGTTTGAGTTTCTCATGATGTACTGGCTATGTCTGCCAGTATGTGTGGTAAGGTATCGGTCATCGTTCCGTAGATGGCTTAGTCATTGCATGTTGAAGACATTGCGGAGACTAACGGGGCAATTGGGAGAAGCGGCGGATCGGCAGGTTGACCGAAGATTCCGTTCAATGCTAAGTTAGCCTAATTTTGAATATTCGGGTTGTGTTATTGGTGTCAGGTGTTGAAATCAATCGTTGAATATTGCTGTAATTGTCGTTATCAATTCGGTGAATTTTGTATTGTTGCGTCCTAAAGCGAAGTATTTGACGCATGAAAGTTGAGATCAGTTGGAGAACAGAGCATTTCTACATGCGAGTAGGTGAAACTAACTAAAAAAGCACATAAACAACTGATGTTTCACTGTAATCCTTGTTACCTCTGCTGCTTCAAAACATGTCATGCATTGACAGAAATCCCATCCTTACATTTACAGATCTCCAGAAGCCAGCATGACTCGAACTAATTCATATAGGGTATGTACCTATCCAAGTTGAGAAAATGCATCTCACAGTTTAATTCTCATAAATCTCCACTATGTCATCATCACGACCAGCGACCAGTACATTAACACGAGGCCCAGATACATCGGGCATTACAAAGCCGATAAGTGAGTAATCCAAGGGACCCTAAAAATCCGGATCTACGGACCCCTACCCAGGATTCCCATCACCACGAACAAGCAAAGTATATCTGATTGGCTTATCCGAAGATGACCTTTCTTCTCGGCACGAGCAAGTCAAGCTAATAGCTAGAAGCGGCAATTTTCCTCGATGGATGTGGGTGGAGGAGGTGGAAGATAGCGTTAGCTTCTAGAAGAACCAGAAGAATTTCGGAACTTCGCCTCCTGCTCCTCTGCCATGTGAAGTGTGACACCCTTCATGACTTGTGTATTTTTTTTTAACGCTATCTTGACCAATCCGAAACAATTCCGAGAACAATTTTTGCAAGCATTGCTTCCACGGGGGATATGGACCCTTAGAATCCGCCTCGACCACCGACCCTGACAAAGGCATGTGCGATACTGACCAACGTTTAGACGATAACCCTCCAATGAGCAGGGAAAATGTGCTACAGTACGGAGTATCTACATTGGATTATTCACCGCTAATGGGCCCTGGCATGTGGCGTCCGTGGACCCTGAAGGAAAATCTTCAAGACTAAGATTTGATAACGAGGGTCCATCAAGTCTAGCAGGGCCCCAGGTTTCCACTCATGACTCTTTCTCCTGTCTAGAAGAGATTTTTGACGAGCTTATCTCCTGTAATTATAAATACTTACTAGCTCCTTCGTTTGTCCTGACTAGACCCGAGCCTTTCTTGACCTTTCATCTTCCCATTCTCTTTGTCTTGTCTTTCCCTTTCCACGTGGGTTTAGTCTTTATAGTTCAGGCACACGCACTTATCAAACCTGCACCACTGCACCACACTGCACCAGGAACCAAGCAAGCAACAAGCATACACCCATTCTTTCAACGTTAATCAACGGTCTCTACTTCTTTGTCGCAAACCGATACAAAACTCTGACGACTGTAACCTAAACACCTACGCCGATATCTCAATCGTTACACAAACCCACTCTCTTGTGCACACGACCTTACCTCTCCATACTACCCATTCACAAGTCATCATCCAAAATGCCTTCCGCCATCACAAACCAGCCTACTCTCCAGCAGGAGCCCGCAAGCGTCTCGGCCACCTCTGACGATTCAGCCGGCTACTTCTCCAACCTCAACGCCAGCAAGAACACCTCCACCGAAACGACTCCCCTGTCCACCCCTGGTCTCAAGCTTGACGAGCTCGAAGCCAATGACACCTGCAAGATCGGCAACAAGCCCTTGCCCGCCCTTCTTCGGGAGTTCCCCAAGCCACCTCAGGAAATTGACGTCCAGTCCATGCTCTCTCAGAAGCCTGGTCGTTGGACTTTCCAGGGCCAGATGGAGGCCAACCAGCGACGGGTCAAGGCCAGTAACGAGGAGGACATCAAGGCCCAGCGCACACGAGACTTCGAAAAGGCCAAGGAGGAACTTCGTGCTCAATGGCGCGCTTAAAAAAAAGAGACGCTTTCCTTCACATTGCATCCACGAAGCCCATCGTCGGAATACAGATGTGGCTGCGTGTTTTGAATTAGCTGGCGCATTGTTATTTCAAGTTATACCCAAGCATTAGAACGCACGTCGATGTTATCAGGCAGGAACGGTCTTGTAAATCGTCGCAGCATCTTGGTTGCGAAATGTCAAGTCACACGGATACGGCGAGACAAAACGGGAATGAAGCGAGTGGAATTTGATTTGTAAACCTCGCTAAATATAATACATGATTCTGCAAAGAAATTGGCTCTAGTCTGCAAAATGTGATATATACTAGCCGTAGAGATGTATGCCCTGGTATGTTCCCTCATGTCGTGGAATCTCTTAAGCAAAGTCCGCGACGGAAAGAATTCGGCCACCCAGAGTGAAACCGTAGATGATAGTTGCAATGATGGTCGCCAGGTTGAGGAAAGAAGACATTCCGTGCAGAATTTTGAACTGGGAGTTGAGTTCCTCCATCTCTTTGGAGTGAGGACCTGGCTCCCACCAGTTCTTGTCGTCCTTCTTCACTAGAGGCAGTTTAGCATATGATATCTCCAGAATTAAACAAAGATCGAGTTGGTACATACTCTGATTCTGTCGACGGGCCATACACTCGGTTGTAAGAGGCAGCATGATGTTAAGGTTGATGAAACCGGTGAGAAACATGACGAGCATAGGGAAGAAAGAGTTGGTCTGGGCAAAAGGAGATGCTACACCCCAGATGCTGTTAGGGACACCCAACAAAGCATTGCCGGGGAAAGTCAGGGCCAGGATCATGGGTAAGATAGTCTGTAGACCAAAATAGATAGGGAACAGTTTCTGCTGAATGGCAGAAAAGGTCGGTCTATCGACCGTCCTGAACATGACGATGCCATTGATGAAGCTCTTTTTGATGTCAGCTTGACTTGACGAGGGAGACATGGACGCTTTGGATGTGTAACTCACGTGAAAGATAGACGTTCCCAGCAGAGTGCCATAGCTGTGATCAGTGAGCGGGGTGCTTCTTGAGAGATTTCGACAGAGAATACTCACGCAAGTATGTGGTACGGAGCCACGGAGAAAATGACCTTGGTGACGATGGGATTCACCATTTTGCTGATTGAACACGTAGTAACCAAAAATTAACGATAATGAAGAGTTCAAGTTCTTCTAGACCGATCGAGGCAGGTCGTTGACACCCATGTTATCTGTGGCCCAGTAAATGAGGTCATGCTTTTCTAGGCACTTGCACGTGATCTCGTGACTTTGACGCGCCGGGAGACTGTCTCAGCTCAGTCTCACGTACCATTGACCGGACTGGACTGGATTGGTTCAGCTCAGCTGGTGGCCTTCTGCCTAAACAACGACATGGATTCACAAACAACGAGTGACATCTGAGTACAAAAAGACCAATTTTCTCATGATTTAGAGCGTGTCATTCTTTTATATCCAGAAACATACTTGTCAATTGTATCTGCTTTTTCTTTCAAGATACCCAAAATGGCGGAAAAGGAAGCAACCGTCTTTATCCTTGACCTAGGGTCAACAATGGCACAGACTTCTCAGGGCAGGTCAGAAACGAATCTTGACTGGAGTATGAGATACGTCTGGGACAAGATCACCGATATAGTAGCAGCGAACCGAAAAACCCTCTGTGTTGGTGTTGTTGGTCTAAGGACCGATGAGACTGCCAATAACTTACAAGACGATGATGGATACGAAAACATTTCAGTACTTCAAGAGCTGGGACCGATGACAATGTCATCCCTTAGAAATTTGCAATCGTCTGTTCAGACAAGCGGTACAACGGCCGGTGATGCTATCTCGGCCATTGTTATTGCTGTTGATATGATTGACACATTCACTAAGAAGCTCAAGTGGAATCGCAAAATCATCCTCGTTACCGATGGCCAGGGCCCTCTTGATGCCGATGCCGACGACATACAAGACATTAGCAAAAAACTTAACGAATCGAACATTCAGCTGACTGTTCTGTGAGTAGACAGATGCCGAGTCTCACCTCAGCTAACCATTTGCAGCGGAGTGGACTTTGATGACCCTGAGTATGGCTTTAAGGAGGAAGAAAAATCAGACGTTAAGGTAAAATGAGAAGAGAAAAAAAATCATATCCTGGGGATTCTAACACCGTGTAGGCCGAAAACGAGAAGACCCTTAAATCTCTTGCAGACGACTGTGAAGGAGGTGTTTTCGCGACAATAGCTGAAGCTATTGATGAGCTCGACACCCCGAGAGTCAAGTCTGTCAAGCCTTACAAGACGTACGATGGCACTCTCACGCTTGGCAACCCAGAGACCTTTCCCGCAGCTATGAGCATCAATGTGGAGAGATACTTCAAGACGCACAAAGCAACACCCCTTACTGCAAGCACTGTGGTGATCAAATCGGACGGCGCAGGGTCGCAATCTGCCGAGACCATCGAAGCTGATGAGATGGATGGTGTGGAGTTTTCCGCAGTCAAACAAGCTCGATCTTATAAGGTCAACGATCCTGACGCACCTGGAGGGAAGAGGGATGTCGAGTTCGACGACCTTGCGAAAGGCTACGAGTATGGCCGAACAGCTGTGCATATCAGTGAATCAGAGCACAACATCACTAAGCTTGAGACCACAAAGAGCTTTTCAATCGTTGGGTTCATCCCTTGCTCTAAGGTGAGTAAAACCCGAGACGACATATTGCAACCGTGCTAACTCCTATGGAGTATGAACCTTTCCTCAACCTGGGCGAGACGTGTATCACAGTTGCCAGAAAGTACGATGCCAAATCTGCTTTGGCACTTTCTTCGCTTGTTTGGGCACTCTCTGAGCTTGAATCCTATGCAATAGCTCGGATCGTAACCAAAGATGGCAAGGATCCTTTGTTAGTACTTTTAGCCCCCGGAATTGAACCAGACATGGAGTGTCTATATGACATTCCTCTGCCATTCGCAGAAGATATTCGATCGTACCAGTTTCCACCACTGGACCGGGTTATCACCGTTACCGGCCAGACCCTCACAAAACATCGTTTCCTTCCTACGGATGAACTGAACGAAGCCATGAGTGACTATGTTGATGCCATGGACCTGTCGACGTACGGTATAGATGATAATGGGTAAGTCTGTTGTGGCCAAAATGTTGCTTGTGCTAACTATCTAGTGATCCTGCCGAATATGCACCGATCGACGAAACATTCAATCCCACCATTCATAGAGTAAACCATGCTGTCAAATCTCGAGCGGTCTATCCTGAGAAGCCAGTATCAGACATACCGCCGGTTTTGTTACGGTTTGCACAACCTCCGACAGACTTGATTGAAAAGGTGCAGAGTAAAATTGACACTCTGGTTGAGGTAGCCGAAGTGAAGAAGGGTCAGTCTCCCGTTACCTATGCATGTAGCTCCTCTGACATGATGCAGTACCGCCAAAAGTCAAGGGTAAACGAGGCAGAGAGACGGTTAAACCAATTTCCGGTCTTGACGTCGATGCCCTTCTTGCGGATGACAAGAAGGCACATATTGATCCCGACAATGCAGTTCCCGGTTTCAAACAGATGCTGTCCGGGGCCGACGAGCTGTCGGAGATCGAGGATGCAGTCAAACAGATGGGCGGAATTATCAACGACTTTGTCTCCGAGAGTTTTGGAGATGCCAAGTATCCTCGTGCTCTTGAATGTCTTGGTGTGATGCGGGAAGAACTAATCAACATGGAGGAGCCTGGTCTGTACAACACCTTTATGCATGACATGAAGAAGAAGCTACTTTCGGGAGCACTTGGAGGGGACAGACGAGACTTTTGGTTCAAAGTACGATGGACACGGCTCGGTCTCATCGACAAAAAGGCATCAGAAGTGTCGGATGTGACAGTGGAAGAGGCAGACGAGGTAAGTTCAGGTTGCCCCTCTCACAAGCATGCTTATGCTGACCATGAATAGTTTTACAGGTCGCGGTAAAAGAGAGAATGTTGTACTTAATGGAAGTATCTATTCGTTCGAGGTGTGCTTGTGTTTGAGTTGGTATCATTCTGGTGTGTCATATGCACAGGCGAAGGAAGATCTGGAAGGTGTTTGCTACTTGTAGCATTTGAACGTAGCAGTATAACATCAAACAAAACCGGCACGCATCTTAGTGACGGCAAATTGCCCATTTATTATCAATACCACACCTCGCATATGTTTCATCGCTTGTTAGTGTTTGCAAGCAACTGCTTTTGTATCTGCTGGAACAGTTTTGTTGTGCTTCTGTGCTACAACTGCACATCAACTTCCTTTCATTTTCACCCTTCACGCACCTGCCTTTTTTTCCTCATTCTCTGCAAGACAAACACCACGTGCCAAAATACTGGTGTCAGTGAATCATTGACATTTCAAAAACAACCAACCTTCCCTTCTCATCGAAATTTCCCTCTTGACTTGAGAATACTTCTTCTCTTCTAAATCCTTTTTCCCCCCCGATGTGGATTTTCTCATTCACAGTTGAACCCCGCCATGACTGACCCAACCCTTGCGAAGCGCCTGGAGATGCTCGCAGAAACGCTTGGTCAAGGTGTAAGACTATCAAATCATAGCGAAGACGATGATGAAATACGAAGTTCGAATGAAAGATGGGCCGACACGGGGTTAACAGAGGCGACCACGGACTCGTGGAGTCAGGCTACAACTTGGCCCTCTCAAGAGCAGCTCGCAGCTCAACGCGTGAAAGCGGAGGAGGAGACCAGAGAACGAGAATTGGTGGCAAAGAAGCTAAAGGCATTTGACTGTTCTGGCTTCATACCTGGTGAACCTCTAGACGAAAACTTTGAGTTTTGTCCGCTCAAAGTGATTTTGACGTATCACGAACGATTTGTCGGCAAAACCAATCGACCTCTTGTGTGTTTCCAATACCGAGCAACGCTCTACAACGACTAATCGGATACAGGTCAAACCGTTCTTTGAAGAAATCCTACATGGGAAAGTTTGGGATATGTAAATTTATCAAATCGTCTCTTCATATTTTTAAGCTAACTTGATCAGCTTCTACTTGCACGACCCCAGAGAACCCGCCAGAGATCCATATCTTCTCGTTCCAACCTCGCAGTTCGCAGTGTTTCTCGAAGAGATCAACAATAAGCTTGGAATATCTCTTCGCATACCTGGAGGTAACAACCTTGACAAGTTTCACATGAAGTTTGGGGAGGGAGGAACACCAAGGCCTCGCTACCTCCGCAGATCTCTGAATGAGACTTCCCTCGATGCCAGACCATGGCCCGCACTCCTTGAGGAAGACAAGGAGAAGCTTCAGGCGGCAGCACCCTTACAGCAAACCCAATGGACGCAAAAGATGAAGATCGTTAAGAGCGGTTTCTTGCCCAAGGGGGGAAACCCTGAAAAGGCCGCGATGAAGAAGCGTCATCGCCAGCAAATGCTTGTCAACACTCAGGCTTATCTTGGACTTAAACCAGGTGTAGAGCCCTATGATGTGGTCTTCATCTGTGTTGATGTCGAAGCACTCGAGCGGCGACCCAACCCCATCTCCGAGATCGGATTTGCAATTCTTGACTCGAGAGATATCCGAGGCATCGAACCGGGACCTTATGGTCAAAATTGGCGGGCCAGCTTCAAGTGCCACCATCTGAGAGTTCGGGAGTATGCGGGACTTCGCAACAGACAATACGTCAATGGGTGCCCTGACGCATTCGATTTTGGGTACGACAATCTATCAAGTAGGAACTATTGAGAGTAAGCTAATCGAGGTACAGCACAAGCACGTTCCCACGAGCATCAGAGGTTCGTGAGGCTATCATGAAAGTGATAGGCCCCTACCTCAGCGAGTCACGTCAGATCGTCATCGTTGGTCATGACATCTTTTCGGACATTCGTTACCTGTCGTCACTGGGTGTCGATTTACTGATCCTGCCCAACCTTGTCGAGCATATAGATACGCAAAACATGCACCAAGCATGGAAGGAATCTACTCAAGGCCGGGGTCTGGAGCGAGTACTATCAGAACTGCACATCATCAGCAAGAATCTTCACAACGCCGGCAATGATGCCTACTACACCCTCTGTGCCATGATTGGAATCGCCGTGGAGCAGATTCGTGAGGAGGAGATTGATAAGAGCGCGATGCATAATCAAGTAGACTGAGGGTCGTCGAATAAAGCATGGAGCATATGAGAAGAGAACGGACATGATTAGTCCTTTTGTTGTACAGTATTCAACCTAGATAGACAGCCTCCTGGCGTTTTCAACCCATCACTTGCTCCCATGAGCATCCACATAAACCACAAACGCCATCGCTATGGAAACAAGTAGTGTACATTATACACACGCGGTGATTATCCACGTTCCAAATCTGTGCCGAACGTCTTTTTCTTCTGAAGGGGGGCTGTCAGTGTCGCATTTCGAGTTGTTGACAGTAAGTGCATTGAAATAATTGACGAGTTCGATCGAAGGGAGTTACCGGCGATCAAGGACCGTGCTTGTCGAGAAACTCCTTGGCCTCGTTGACCTTTGTCGCCAGGTAAGGGCTGCCTCCTCGATCGGGGTGGTTCAAAAGCATGAGGGTTCGGTGAGCCTTGCGGATCTTTTCTTTGGTGAGGGAGCGCTCGCTGGTTTCAACTGTTAGCAAAAGAGCACAAACGACCAAGTATTCAAGAGTATAACATACTTGAGAGACAGGATGAGAGTAGCCTCCTTCTTGTTCATCTTGGGCTCGAAACCGCCCTTGTAAAAAGCCTTGCCCATGGCACCAACGCCTCCGCGCGAACGTCGCCATGCGACCAGACCAGCACGACCCTGCGGAAAAAGTTAGAATGTTGATATTGTAGATGATTTGAAGATGCGGGAAACACATACGAGAAAAGCCGCAACGGCGGCGCCGGCGCCCATAGCCATAACTGAAGCCATTTTGTAGACTGTAGTCGACGATTTGTGACAGTAAAGACTATTATCTGAAGAGAAATGCAATGCCGAAATTGAATGGATAGACGAGGCGAATGAAATCGGGATCTACTCAAGTTTTCCAGAATCAACTATCCGGCGCGGACCGGAGCGCATAACGGGTGATAGTTTATCCGCAACGTCCTTATCGATAGCGCGCATAGGACCCACAAGTGAGTGGCAGAACAAAAATTTCTTGAGAGCAAAGGCAAAAGTGCGGTATCAGCCATCACCAGCGGGGTGGTTAGAAGAAACATTCAACTTCTTTGGTCTCGGAGACCACCGCCGGCAATATGAGGTGAGATTATTCTCTGATAAACTTAAGAATTTGAGGATGGAGTTTTTTATGTCCAAAGATTGCCAAGTTTTGTAATCTTTTACGACTGGAAAACCTCTTCAAACTCGCTGCCGACGTCTCATGATGCAGAGAAGAAACCAGACTAACGAAACACTTTCAGAATCGAAACTTGTTACTTCTGCAGTCGCCCTGCTTACCCAAGCAAGGGTATCACTTTTGTTCGCAACGATGCCCGTGTCTTTCGATTCTGCCGGAGCAAATGCCACAAGAACGTAAGTTCAACAGCAGCCAGGCGGATGGTCCAACCAGTGTTACCAAGATGAGAATTACTAACCGGTGACTCGGATATAGTTCAAGATGAAGCGAAACCCTAGAAAGCTCAAGTGGACAAAGGCTTTCCGCAAGGCCGCCGGCAAGGAAATGACGGTCGATTCTACGCTGCAGTTCGCCGCCCGCCGCAACGTGCCTGTTCGCTACGACAGAGATCTTATGGCCAAGACCCTCAAGGCTATGGAGCGTGTGTCCGAGATCCGATCCCGTCGCGAGCGTGTCTTCTACAAGAAGCGTATGGCCGGCAAGAAGGAGCGTGAGCTTGCCCTGGCGCGCAAGTTGGTGGCCGAGAACGAGCACTTGCTGCCCAGACTGCGCGGTAGTGAGAAGAAGCGTCTCCGCGAGCAAGGTCTTACCGAGGAGGAGATCGAAGAGATGGAGCCCGAACGCGAGAAGACCAAGGCCTTTGGTGGTGAGAAGAAGAGAGTCGCCATCGCATTGGAGCACAGTGACGACGACGACGATGATGACGTCGAGGATGGATTCGATGATGAGGACGAGGAGGAAGACGATGATGAGATGGACGCCGACGAGATGGACATGGATGCCGACTAAACAGGGAAGAAGCACGGAAAAGATTGCATCCTGTGACGAAACAAAGGCATCACAATGGGTATGTCAAGGGGAAAAAAAACAAAGTTGTATAGGTCCAATAGACGACAAAGCGGATAGTTATTGGACGGGCGTTTTGGGTGTTTCTGATTCGAAGGCATACCACGGCGTTGGGAATAAACTAGACAGAAAGCTAGATAGGGGGGATAGTGCGAGGAAGAATACTAGCTTTTCTTTTGTCATGAAGATATGCACGATCGATCTGCATTGGTGGTGTTGTGTCGAAGTGATGTGTTTGCTTACTGTCATAGTGTAAGTGGCGATGTTTGGGATGAGCTTTACACTGATACCGTGCATACATGTAAGTAGATCACTAAATTAGTAGGTAAATCCGTTACAACACAGAGTTCAGCTTCCAGCTAAAGGTAAGGCCCTCGTCATCCCCTGCAATGAATAACAGTCAAGAAGGAGGCATTTGGTCCATTTTACGAAGGTAAGGCAAGTGCAATGAGTAAGACACCTTCCTGAAGTGTTTATAACCCCATTCATCGCCCTCGTGATCCATTCTTCACCAACCTCTATCGTTAGCTTTCCTCTCTCTAATCATTTCTATCCATCCATTCTTTTGTTCCTTTTGTAATCTACTCTCCTTTGGTTGGCTGACCAGAACAGACTTTTCCTTTCTTTTTTGATCAGCTCGGCTACAAATCCGCTACGTTCGTTTTATCAACTAGAGGACGCTCAAGAGCGGCATGATTGACGAATGAGCGCAGAGACAATTCTTCCCAGCTCTTAGGCCACATTTCTCTCCATTACTCCGCGCGTCCTGTTTTGGAGCGATTTGTCTAATCGCACGCAATGTGTTCAGGCATCTAGATCCCTTATCTTTTGATCTCCCGTCACGGGGATGGCACAGACGGGGTCTTGTCAGTTCTCCGCCATGCATGTCTTACATTCTGGAAGAGATCAGCTCGCACATTCCGTAACTTCAAATGGAAACTTATCTTATTATCTCCCTTGAATCAATCTATTGAAATCATCCTTTTCCAGTATTTTTTTAAGTGCCCTTCCGACCTTCAGTCAATGAAGGACCTGGACCGATGCCAAAGTTTGTCCTAAGATATTGACCATAACCTTCCACTTAAGATCAGTGCCCTCGGCTCGCATCATCAGGAGCCCGAATCCTTCAACTTACCACGATGGGGTCGAAGCTACTTGACACGGAGCCTCTCTCAACGGAGCTTCCGAGGCAGAGAAAGAGATCTAGTCTCTTTATGTTTATGGGTTCCTTTGTCGCACTCTGCCTTACGACCTTTTTTCATTTACGGCCCCAGTTCAAGCCAAGTCATGTTCAGCAAGACATCGATTCTTTGAAAACCTGGAGCTGGAATAACGTGAGATGCACCGTCTACCGGGATACCCGACCTTTCAGGACCCTGGACACTAATCACGATGTTCCAGGTCAACCCAGATCGAGATTTAAAATGGGAACAGTGCTATGATGGATTTGAATGTGCCAGGCTCGATGTTCGTGACCATATCTATCCACTTTATCATGTAAACTGAACCATCGACAGGTCCCAATGGATTGGCTCGACCCAACTGATGACGAGCGTGTCTTGATAGGGGTTATTAAGCTGGCGGCCAAAAGAAAGGGCGCACAAGTTTCACCTGTGTTTGTCAATCCTGGTGTAAGTTGTTCATGATCCAGTCACTTTATACAAACATCTGATCCTCAGATGCAGGGCCCCGGCGGGTCAGGAGTCACTTTTCTTCTGAAAGCTGGTCACCTATTGCAGACTATCGTTGGAGACAATCATGTAAGTCGCACGCAGCATGCTGCTACCATTAGAAAGCTACTAATCCATAACTAGGACATTATCAGCTTTGATCCTCGAGGAGGTAATAGCCTGCCCTGACACCCGTGAAGATCCTAAGATGCTTATTCAATTGACCTAGTCGGTGTTTCTACGCCCCGAGTCGAGTGCTGGGGTTCGTCACAAAAACGCAGAATCTGGGCTCTTCAAGATACCCATGTCGTCGATGAACGACCTGGTTTGATCTACGACGCCTATGCCCGCTCTGTAGCATATTCTGGCGTCTGTGAAGCAGCCATGAACGAAACCGGCATTCTACGACACCTCAGTACTCCTTCACTTGCTAGAGATATGCTAGAGATCCTCACCAAATCAGGCAATGAGAAACTCAGGTACTGGGGATTCAGTTATGGAACCGTTCTCGGAGGCGTTTTCGCAGGACTATATCCCGAGCGAGTTGAGAGACTAGTCAGTGACGGTGAGTTGTGCTTTGAAGTTGAGATACCCCTTCGACTAACCAGTCTACCAAGGCAACTGTGACTACCGCGACTGGTTTACGCTCGACCATACCAACTTCCTCTCAGACACAGATTCCATCCTGGATGCTTTCGATGAGGCATGTTACAAAGTAGGGCCTGATAGTTGCGCCTTGTGGTCTGAATCTCCCGAGGCTATTCAGCGTCGCCGTGGTGACCTACTCGATCAACTGAAAGCATCGCCAATCATCCTTCCCGTACAGCTCGAGGCCAGTGGCTCTGGAATTCCACATGTGATCACTTACTCTCATATCCAAAGACTTGTACAAGTCAGCATCTACAAGCCCCTTGCTTTCTTCCCAAACCTGGCACACGTCTTTGCTTCTCTGGAGCGCGGAGACGGAGAACCATTCCTGGAGATGTCACGCAAACTTGGTGGAGAGGAACTCCAGGCGGGTGAGTTGTGTTCACTCGACGATACTCCGGCCACAACACCGCTGGAGACATCCACAGAGATCGATGCGTTTCCAGCCATCATGTGCTCTGATGGCGAGCAATTGACAGAAACGCCTCAGGAGTTTGAGAAGTATGTGCAAAAGATTACGGGGATCAGCCGCTGGGCGGGTGCAGCAAATGTTCACTTCCGACTCTCATGTATTGGGAAGAACGTAAGACCCAAGTGGCGCATTTCGGAAGGTGAGAGTTTCCAGTGATGCATGTTTAGGGGACGAGGTTTCTAATTCGCTTATCCTCTGTAGGTGACTTCAAGAGAGACACGGCATATCCGATTCTTTTCATTGGAAACAAAGCCGACAACGTGACGCCTCTACAGAGCGCATTTAACAACTCGGCACGATTTCCTGGTTCCGTGGTCTTGAAACAGAACTCTTATGGGGTAAGTTACAGTGCTCGTTGTGGTTCTCGTGTATGCTGATGTTGACCTTGATAGCATTGCTCCTTGGCTGCCGCATCCACGTGCACAGCTCGACACATCCGGGCATACTTCCAGGAGGGTAAACTACCTGAGCCAGGGACCGAATGTGAGCCAGACTATGATTTGTTTGAAGTACCCGAGAAGGGTAGAGAGCCGGTTACTCAGGATGAGTTGAGTGAAGCTGTCATGAGACTATTTCAAGAAGTCGATATCCCTAGAGGAAAGATGTAGTGGGATGGTGCTTGTGGCTACCAGTCAAAGGATGGGAGTATGTCTGAGAATGATTCACAAGTCATGAGAATATGAATTTTGGGTTGAAGATGAAGAATTCTATAGGTCTGAAAATTCTAAATTTTACAGCAACGAGTGTAACCCATATTGTGAAGATTGTATGGTCTTTCTGGACGGGTATCATTGTAAAAAAGCGCAACTAAATCACCAACACCACCCTGGGTCATCAAGTCGGGCCAGCCTTAGTTTCCATGCTTCTCATGTCCATGATGCACCTTGTCCGGCAACTTCAAGCCCTTGTCAACCGCATCCTTCACCTTCTTCTCCAACTCTTCCCCCTTGCCTCTGCCCTTCTCCTCGTCCGTGGCCTGGGCTTCTTCATGCCAATTGCCAGCACCACCTCTTCCGCCCAATCCACCCCTGACGTTGTGGTTCCTCTTGAGGCTGGCGTTGATGGCCGCGGCTGTCTTGTCCGCCATCTCCTCCTGTTCCCGGGCGTTAGGTAGGTGAGATGGGTCGACGTAGTTGCCGGCGCCGCCGCGACCGGCGCGGGTGGGGGTATGGGTTGTTGTGCTATCAGGGGGAGGGACCGGTGCGGTATTGAGGTCTTGAGCTTCGAGGTCCTTGGTGTAGTGTAAGTCGATTCTGGTCTTGTTAAGGTAGGTCAATCATGGGGGGCATACTCGGGAAGCCTCGTCGGCTTTGGTGGACGGGTAATAATTTCCAGCGCCGCCACGGCCAACTTTGCGATATACGTCTTGATCAGGAGCCATGATTGATGTTGGTTTGGCAAGGGTGTGGTGTGGAACGGTATCAAGTCCAATTATCACTGAGTGGAGTTGATGAGAAGCTGCTGTATTTGAATCTTGCAAGTGTGTTTGATCACTGCAAAAAGGAAGGAAAAGTTATATCATCTCCAGATGGGAAGTATTGTATAAAAGGCCTCAAGCACACACACATACTATGTACCTACTACGTAGATATCAGACATCATGGTTCATACGTAGGTGATGACGCCACAAAGATAACGTGGGGGAATATGGGATGTTTGGGTGTAAGTGATGGCCAAGTTTATGGGACAATCTATCAAGGAAATGAATCTGGGGTTTATTCATGAGTATTATACATCTCCTGGCGTCTCCTCTATCTTTGACGAGTTGTCGTTGAGGAAGGGTGGAAAGAGAGAGAGAAGACGTAGATATGGTTCATGGTGGCTATCTCTAAAGGGACCAGACCTTTTCTTATGTGTCAACGCATTTGGACATGGGAATGGGCTGAGCGGGCGCTTCACGACCTAGCCCCAGCCAGCCAGCCGGCCAGCCTATTGGGGGGTATGTGTGTGTGTGTGTGTGTGGGTTGATCTGGGGTACATGATGGACGACTTCACTTTTTCCCACCTATCTTTCTCCCTCTGTTTTTTATTTTATTTTATTTTTATCTTTTCGATCAAGCTTGAAAGATTGTGTTGAAGTGCGAAGATGAGAGGGCTATGGCTGCTGCCATGACGATCAAGGTTCCGTTGGAATGATTTCTGACTTGGAACGCCTATCTCTGAAACATCGATTGCTTTCTCTGTCGAGGCAATGGGACATTGAAACGCATTGATGAGAGGCTTTTTTCCCCTTTCCTTTCCTCCTTTTCGCTATTTGCTTTTGCTGTGAGGTATTGGCTGTCTGTATGCATTATGCACATGTTTAGGATGTGTTGTAGATCTTGAATAGACATGCTTAGTTCAGATGTTTAAGCAACTGACAGATTAGCCTAAGAGGAGGGTAAAAGCATTCAGTCTCTTTAATATGTATCGACTGTGCAACTATAATTCACCTCTGGTTCTCCGCCACAGGTGTAGACAGACTCATTATGAGCCTCTATCCGTGATACCTCGAACGGAGGAGTTCTTGGCATCCATCCGCTGGCCCGCAGCTTGTAATTTACAGTTGGAGATAAAGATAAGAGAAGGAAAGCAGGGTCCCCTCCATTACAGTAGCCTCAGATATGGTTATTCCTCTTTTTTTTTATCAGTTCACGGTATTTTTGACACAATAGTTTTCTGAAAGACCTCGGAGCCGTCCGCCTTCGGCCCGCGGTTCGGGTTTGGTGACGGCGAACCTGGAAGAAGAGGGGGTGATGATTTTTTTTGGTTTTTATGAACTTGCCATATCGTGCATGGTAAAGGATAGGCAACATATTTGTCTGCTCTACTGCTAGGTAGGAATTTGCATCTGCAATCTATCTGCATCTTCCCTTTTCCGCCGAAATCCGTTCAAGGCCGATAATGTCCGTAATCTAGAGACGCGGGGTCGGTCCGCCCACGTCCCATTGTCGGAGCTAAAAGAAGATGCCTGCTTAAGCAGTCAGTCTTTTGTCTTGTCTGGTCCGGGTCTGGACTGAACTAGTCATGCCCGTTGTCGGCCGGTGTGTTTTCCATTTCCATTTCTATGTCCAGTACTTGCTTGTCCATATTGTTCTGTTCAATTCCCCCTTCGTGTAAAATCGAATAAGCGAGAGTTTAACTACACTCTAGTACGCCTCCGTGTACTGTTGGGCACTAGGTGATGAGCCACTTGATGCCCCATCCCCATCCCCATCGTGATGAACAGTTTTGGAACCGTGACTAAGAGCTTTGTGACTCTTTTGGTGCGCTGTAGTAGCTTAGTAGGTAGTACAGTATGGCACAAGCTTACAGTACATGGATGCTCTATAACCGGAACTCGTAGCGGAGTGCGTAACAGCTTATCCACTTGATTACAGTTTATATCCACCCGGAATCCAAATATCAACCTGTCCGTCCCATGTCCCTATTTTCAAGTTCCCACCTTACTCTAACAGGTAGAAGCCCACGCCTCTTTTTCGTTCTGATTCCCAACTACTCTGTGTATGTCTAGTTAATTGATACGTGGAGATAGGCGATCCGGGGGAGGAAGGCAAATAGCAGGCAAGGGGGTTTACTACTGCATCTATACGTCCAGTAGTTTATGTACAGTACCGCAGTCTTTGTATGCATGCATCTCGGGATGAGATGACAAAGTCCCAAAAGATTAGTACGTGAAACGGAAATACTGTATAGAGTACAAGGGCATGTTTCTCATTGCTCCCCCCATCTTCTCTCGTGTCTTTGCCATTCCCTCTGTTTCTATTGTTTTGAATATGAGCATAAAATGCATAACAGAGTACGGTAAAAGTGGCCCATTAATCATCACTACAAACAACACCAAAGCCGAAGAGGCTCGTTTAAAAAGCCGATCGAGATTGCAAAAAAAAAGTGTGGAGAGACGATTACTGATGCCTATTGGCCTTAGAAGGTAAGCTTACACAGAAAAGAAAAGAAAAATGCTGGTGTTGTGGAATACTCAATCAAGAGGAAAAACATACACAGAGCGCTAAGAAGACAAAAGAAACAATTTCAATTCAAGTCCCGTGCTTGGCTCTGTGCGTGTATCTGGACCCATTTGGGCATCTTGATCCATTGATTTCTTTCAGAAAAGTTTCACCGCTTCATGATGCCTCCTCGCGTCATAATTATGAATACATTGCTATGATTGACAACATGGGTGTAACACAGGCGAAAACACACACACTCTCTCTCTCTCTCTCTTTGATGAATAAAAGAACAATCGCTGAAACTGGGAAGTAAAGTGGCTTTTCCCAGGAACAAGGGAACAAATGCCAGGGGTAAGTCGAGGGGAAAATGACGTAAATCATTCTTACTCCTTTGTTCCTTGATTTCCTTGTTTCTGATTCAACTTGACATAAGGGTGATTGGAATGAAGACAAACAGGAGAGGGAGAAAAAAAGAGGAAGGAAATCCAGTGCATCCTCCTAATTCCATAACCAAAATCATGCAAACCGCAAGAATGACCCTAAAAAAAAACAAGCAATAGTGTATCAATCCATCATTGGTAGTTTTATCCCGATGATCTAGGGGTCCAAACATCGCTACATTATTCCGCAGCGGAATTTCGGTATTTTCAACAAGCCAAAAAGAGATCAACCATTCGTTTTGCTCAAGGTGGGCGATCATCCGAGATCGATAGTCAGGAACGACTCTCATAGATTTTTTGTTTGTGCGAGAATTTACAATCCAAGTCGAAGTCATCAGGTGTTAGTCGGACTAAGGCGATTGTTGCAATCAAGTCTTGATACTGTAAATCGAGAAAACATGCCAGAGAAAAACCAAAAAGAAAAAAAAAAAAGAGAGAGGGAGAGAGAGCACAAATAACACAGCCTGTTCACATGTTACAGCATCTACCGGCTAACAAACGCCTCGAGTCCCGGTTCACCCGTTCCATTTCACATTTTCCCACTGAGACATGAAGTTGCAACAATATCGAATTTTGCTGACAAACAATGCTCTCTTCTCCCCAGACAACATTCCCATTCTCCTTGATAGAGACACTCACCTGTCCTTCCAGATACAGACAGCTTCAGACCAGTTGTACAGTGTGGGCAAGTAGATGAGGGGAAACAACAATGATATTCCAACCAAGGTAAGAAACCAGACCGATCCCCCGCTTCTACCAGACTGTTTTTTTTTTCTAGTTGATTGTCTGCCAGCATCTCGGTTCCGGGATTCTTTTTTAGCGTGGTAGTCTGTCAACTTGGTCAAGTCATGGAAAGAGATGCACAGCAAGATACTCTTTCACCAGCTGTAGCTCGGAATATACGAGGATAGTCGGATCGAGGTTCCGGGTAATGAGAGCCTCTGGGGAAGCTGCTGACACTTGACCACTGCGGTGGGATAGACATGAATTTTTTCTTTCTTTCTTTCTATTCTCGTTTCTATCTTCTCGTCGCTGCGCGCTTGATCAAAAAGGTTCCAATTGTCGTACCTCGTCCCCCTCCCACTTTTGCAGACATCCATGTCCTCCTAACCTTGCCCCAGTGAGGGGTCATGATGATGTGTATTTGCGTAGTAGGTTGTCGAGTATGCTCTGTTCTGCTCAGGATGTCATATCAGTTCATGAGTTCTGCTTGAGAAAAGAGGCATTTGGTTATTACCGAATTCTCTTTACCATGATATCTTTCTTCCATCACCTTGTCACAATCCAAAGGCCATACCTAAAAACAACATCGAACAATCAGAGTGATGGCCTGGATCTAGTTCAGTTTGGGCTGACGACTCTGCCTTCCAAGGTAATTGGTACGTACAATTGGCACTTGACCATAAAGAGTTAATGGGGGTGACGAGATGAAGATATCCAAAGACAGGGGGGTCATGCAACCATTCGCTTGGGGAAGGCTATTAGGGGCACACTCCCATGAATTAAAACCCTGTTCCAATTGTATAAATGAACGTGCCCCTTTTTTTATTTTCACCTCAAGCATAACCTCCAACGGCTTATGAGTGTGAATTGCAAGGATACAAATGAGGCATTGCCATTTAGATATCAATTGTCTCGATCTTTATCGAAACCGTGGTGATAAAAACAACACTTCTAACCTTTTGCGTTAAATCAGGGGAATGTTTCTTCTTCAGCCCTCAGGAAATTCTATAGCCACGTTTAAGAAAGAAAAAAAAAACCTAAGAGGGAGGGATAAAAAAAAAAGCTTTGGAGAAAGTGAAGGGTCTTCGGAACCTTTTTCTTTTTTGTCTGTGGTCTATGATTTTCTGGAACTAGATGCCCAGAAAGTTTATAACTTCCCCCCTAGTTCTTGGTGTGGTGGGATGGGATGGGATGGGATGGATGGTCTACATTCCGTGTCCTGGACCCAACCCAAGTATCACATCAACTGATAGAAAAAGCAGGCTAAGAGAAAAAGGAAATAAAGGGTGGCAGAGAGAGAGGAAAAGAAGAAGGAAAAAAACTTTTTTTCTCCTTCGTATGATTGAACTGCCATGGATCGATCGAGGACGAAAACGTCGGATCAGGGCGAGAAAAATAAACCTGGAACCAGCTCCAATCGAATCGAATCGGGAGGCCATCGAGCAAAGGGGAAAAAAGAAAAAGACGCCATCCCATCAGAGAAGGGCGGCTGGTCAGGGTAGGGCAGGGTAAGGGCTTTTCCTCCTCTCCCTTTTCCCATGGATTGGTACCTTGTTTGGCGCCAATGGATGACAGCACGTGTTATCTTTAGAATAAAATCATGATGATGGATTTGGTCGTAGGCGTGTGCTTGAAGATCCATTGATAAAATTTAAAAGCAAGGAGGTCTGATCGCGCTGCACCGGACGGTTTACGCTCAACTACCTAAGCATTGAAATTCATATGGAAGGGGTATCCCCTGGGTACCTGCGCCAAAACCGTACTGCAAGTCGCCATGGTCCAGCGTCTGCGCGCTTAATATGTTTGACCGTACGTTGCCTACCTACACTCAAGGTGACTGACTGACGACCTAAGTATGGCATGCGCTGTCACTACATTCAGTAGTAGATATTAGGCAAATAACAATGCTTCATTTTGTATGAACAATATCATTGCCATCTTACTATATATAAAACAAAGCCTGTAAACATCGTGTAACTTACAACGCCGTATTACAGCACTGTAAGTCAGCATAATCATATAATAAAAGTGTTGACCGAATATATCGCCTTACCATATTTCTTTGTTTACCCATGGTTTAAGTAACCATGATCCGTCTACACTCGCCCGAAGAAAAGTCTTATGCCCTCATACTCTCATCATTAGACCGAGGACCCATCTGCAGTGCAGTCTGCAATGGAACATATTCACCAAACTTTTTTTTTTGTTGTCTGTTTTATTCCAATCCTAGAACCTTCCCAATGACCATTTTTGTTTCCAGTGGGGCGTCCCCCAATCATGGACCACCCGGATAAGACGATCAGGAACCCCCGGATGCACATCAACGTTGGGAAATGCACTCGATATTGCTGATCGTCTTTGAAAAAACTTTTTTTTATTAATTAACGCGTTATTGTTCAATTTAGTTGATAACACATCGAGGCAACCCCTAAACGCGATACACAACAACGGAATGGTTTGTGTTTATATAGAGGAATCTTTGAGGCTTCTATTGTTGATATTTCTGTTGGAACTGGAAAACATAGATCCCTCTAGAGGTTGTTACTAGGATACATATAAAAAAAATTAGATGAATTTTTAGCTCATGTAGCATTGTAAGATAACCAAATAGTCAACAGCCAAATTTATAATCATAGACACCCAGAGAATAGAACATGGATCAATTGATTAAAGCAGAAAAACTTCCGAGACATTTCTTTCGATTCCTCTTCTTCAATGCTCCCGGTACATCAGAGGTCGAGACCAGTCGTCTGTTGCTGCCTGGACGTCTTTCACTCCTGTTCCGCAGTGATCAGTACCAACTCCAGATCCATACATTCGATCATATGTACAGTGCTCTGTGTCCAAACTTGACAAATAGTATTCTTCGTAACAGTATTCATGATCATCTTATTTAATGCCACGACATACATATCCAAGCCTCTCTGTACAGTGCTTCTCTATCGACATCAATTTCATCCAGCAACGCCCCCTCCTCTAGCGTCAATTCCCCAATCAGTTCACCAGCAGGTTAAACGCACCCGGCATCATGTCCCGTTAAGTCAAGTTGAGCAACAATGGGACAAGCGCAAAAGAGAGAAAAAAAAAAGAGAGAAACAAAGTGTTGCTACTGTTACTGCTACTGTCCCATTTCGAATGGAGAAACAGGCATGCTGGATTGTCGGCTGGGCCACGGGACCAAATTTCAAGCCCCCTCCCCCCTCTCCAGTTGAATGAGAGAGAGCCTGTCTCGGATGTTGGGGAAACAATTGCAGAGGTCCAACTAAGAGACCGGCGGGAAACTGTCCGGTGTCGGGTGACGCATCAGCCCAGAATGGAGGCCAATTCAACTTTTCTTTATTTGTTTTGGCCCATGTTTTCATTCTCGGCAGACAACGAACGACATGACGACCAAATGGATTCACAGTCTTCTTTTCTGATTACCCGTAAATATAGGTTACCATTCCTGAGCCCCCCCGTGCCCCATCCCATGTGTTAAGGAAACAATGCTTCCAAACACCACAACGACAGCTTAGCAAAACGGCCAGGAACACCTGTCTTCCCGTCGTCGCCGTCCCCGCGAACTCTATGTTGATCAACCCTGTTAAATGGGTGCACTTAATACAAATTAATTAGT
>JABGLY010000195.1:0-15203 GCA_013623525.1 Fusarium dimerum | reverse complement strand
AAAAAAAAAAAGAAAAAAACCATCGTATGGGATGGGGTCGCTCAAAGATTTAAAGAGGCTAAAACCGGACCCTCAGAAGACCACATAATAGAACCATCATCCACGACATCATCAACTCTACAATCTCATCCTCAATTCTCTTCATACAAACTATACATAACCTCACAATGGCTTTCACTCTTGTTCTCCCCGACCAGTACGGGTATGTAAACACGCATTCTATAATATTGTAAATACCCTACTAACTAATGAAAACCACCAGCTACGTCCTCGTTGTCGCTACTTCAACCTTCTTCCTCAACACTCTCCATGTAATCCTTACCAGCAAAGCTCGCAAGGCCAGCGGTCTCAAGTACCCCATTCCCTATGCGAGCAACGAACTCGCAGAGAAGGACCCCAAGGCTTATGCTTTCAACTGTGGTATGTTTCCTGCCTTTCCCCCTCCCTCCCTTGACCACCTTTCCCTCCTCTCCCATGTGACATGTACACACATACATACATACATATGCGTATGTATTCATCTACATTGTCAACAAACTAACATATATATCCAGCTCAGCGCGCTCACGCCAACTTTACCGAGAACCAGGTCTCCTTCCTCGGTGCCCTCCTCATCTCCGGTCTTCAGCACCCCGTCGCTGCTGCGTCTCTCGGCGCCGGCTGGGTTTTCTCTCGATTCATCTACGCAATTGGATACACCTCTGGTGGTCCCCAGGGACGTATGCAGTATGTTCTCTCCTCTTTTATGATATCTCAATATTCCTTCCGGGTTGTCAAAAAATTACAATTGCTAACTTGTTTCCCACTCAAGCGGCTCCATTGGCTCGTTCCTCTTTGACTCTTCCCTCAAGATCATGGCTGCCTACACTTCCATCAAGCTTGCTCTGGGACAGTAAATACATCATTAACTAAAGGCATGTTATATAATACGACACTTGGGGGTCATGTAGATGTCAAGAAATAAAATGTACAATTCTTCGTGTTATTTTCTCCTCTTCTGCTCTCCCGTCACTTCATACTGAGTAGTATCCAACTGAATAGAAGGGGATGTTAATGAATAACAACAATAGTAAGCCAACCAATGAACGCCTCAGTCATCCAATTCGCTTTGAAAATCATACTTCAGAATTAAACAAAAAAGTACCACGCCGCTTATCATGCCCTCCCCCCCCGTCCTTTTACCCTCCAAGATAGCTTCCAATCTTATACCATTACCGACCGACTTATGCCTGTTGTCCATTTTCACCTACGGAGTCGACGTCTCTTGAGCTCTTGTCCGAAAAGCATATCCCCTTCATCATCAACTGTCTTTTCCTCCTCATTGATTTTCATCTCGTCGTTGCTGTCAGCCTCTGGAAACCATTCGATCCCGTTGTTGCCCAAAAGGTAGTCTCCGTAGTACTTCATTGCATTAAAAATCTCCTCTCCGGTCGCGACGATGTTCTCCTTTGGCAGCAGAAAGCCGTAGCTACCCGTGTCCCGGAGCTTGATCTGGTAACTGAAATGTGCCCGCATCTCGTGATAGAACCAGTCTACTGCTGAACCACCACCGGATTCGATTCTTGTCCAGGTTCGCTCTCCGAAATTTGGCGCAGCTACCGCCCCCTCACACGCAGATGTCACTGTGTACGATTCTCCGTTCGCAAGGCGGATCGATTTGGCAATACCCGCTGCAAGCTCTTCGAGGTTCTCCAAATTTGGAGGGTCTACCGAGCAGCTGTATGAGTATGGGTAGAGAATCTGCTGCGAATACGAGTGAAGATCCACAAGTCCGACGAAGCGCACATTGTTCCTCACGGTCTCGTTGCGTGCCCAATTAGCGATGCGCACAGCCTCCACAGCCTGGAAGGGCTTCTCGCCGCCGTAGCTCTCTGAGCAGGGATCACGTTGAACCCGCGAGCCGTCCCACTCGTATCCGTAGGCGCGGTCCAAGTCGAGGCCACGGCAGAACTGAAGGTTGGTCTCTTGTCTTGTCTTGCGCCACAGACGGTCAACGTGCCACGTATATTCGTACCCATCAGGGTTGGCAACCGGTATGAAGATGATATCATATTCATCTAGCAGCTTGGTGATCATACGCTCCTTGCCGAATGTAGTGATGAAGGACCAGGCCAGATAGTTGACGGTACTGGTTGAGATCCATTCTCGTGCATGTGAACCGCCCATGACAATAATTGTTTTACGACGAGGCGCTTCGGGATCAAGATTCGGAACACCAACACGAAGGGCGGGGATGCCCCGTCCCTCGTAGGACAGACCTACATCGAAGTACTCGACAAAGGACGGGAACATAGCCTCCAGCAGTCGCATCCATCGAACGATAACGGACAGCGATTGATAATCCTGGAAGAAAAGGTTATCCCCAGGCGCTGAACCAATGTTCAACACTGGAGCGACAGTGTGCGGCTCCGAATGTTGAGGGTTGCCGTCACTAGGTAGCGATTGATACACCGCGGCGGCCAAGTCAGGAATGAGGGTCCATTGTGATAGATGAAGCGATTTTGGAAGGAGACTCAATAACGGCCCAACCTCGTCGGCATGCAGTCGGATATCGACGTAATCTTGAGTAAAGGCCCACACGTCGAGAAAAAGGCGAGCAGCTGCATCAGCGAGGGCTGTTTCTTCTATCGCCGTGGTGACGTTGAATCGCACGACTAATTGGTTTGCATATTGAGCACGGAGCTGGTTGAGGATAGGCGGCGGAGCTGCGTCTTTTGTCGGATGGCGCCCGAAGACGAATTCGATGGCATTATCGCGAAGCTTGGTGAGGAAGGGAAACAGGCGGTTGTTCGTTTGATGATTCACAGTATTAGATGCATAGCGACCGTTCGATGCGACTCGCTGGTTGCCAATGCCGGTAGCGTTGGCTGTCTGGATCAGTACCAGCGAAGTTGTGATAGTTTGGGCGAGCGACTTCAATTTCATGATGGGCAATCGAAGCGCCAGCCAGGCGCAGCAGAATCGATGTTGATGTAATTGATTCCGAGGTATTCAGATGTTGCGTCGAATGGATGGGGAGCAATCCCAGGTTGAGAGGAGAAGGAGAAGCCGTGACGAAATGATGAGGATGACGAGTTGTAGTAGTGAATGATGTAGGAAGATGATGGTTGGTAGGGTTGGAAGGGTTGGTAGATACTGATAGTAACTTGTAGTAGTTCGTGATTCCCGTCTAGGTTACAGTAGGATGGAGGCCGTGCAAGCTAAACCGATATCAGATAGTAGTGGATGGTGGCTTATCAGCAGTGTGAGGCGATCCATGCCCGGGAAGAGAGTCAAGCCACAAATCAGCATCAGGTTGTGCTTACTATTTTTTCTGTGACTAGAGTAGAACCCTTTTCTTACACAGGGCTGAAAACTTGATTGAGAGATCAATTATAGTCTTACACATAGTCCATCGATGCTACATCTGGACTATTGACACCGAGGGGATTGTCTTGCAGCTCTGTGAGTTAGTACATCTGTAAAAAAGTATGGCACAGTAGAGGCGAAAACTCCATCTTACTTGACCTCGACACATACACACACTGTACCTAATGGAAGCCACACCAGCTCCCTACCTTACTAAACCCTGCTGCACCAGCCACAGGTCAACCCGACTAGTCGGCACTGTACACCGTAGAAGCATTTCAGAGGCACTTTAGAGGCCACTAGCGTGACAGACCTTAAACCAAATGAGGCTGTAATGTGGCCCAGCCCCTGGTTTTTGGCCAGAACTTGGGAATGGGCGGGAAGCTGGGAAGTTCTAGAGTTCATCATCTCGAAACACGAAAAGACCAGACCTTGAAAAAAGGAAAAAGAAAAAAACTCAGCAGGACGAAATAACAAAACCGAAATTAATCTCCAATACGCGAAACGCCTCGACGATCCTGTATCAATGACTAGCTTTGTTATTCTTGCGCATTTCTAGCTTTGGTAGGTAGGTCGTAGCCATCCGCTGCTACCACCCTCCAGCTTATTACCAAGACCATCATCACCACCGTCATATTACATCTCTTCGATCTCGAATTCTCTTCCCGTCGCTTCCGTGAATCCTGAATCATCGAATCAATACACCATCGCCCGGGCTGGCCTGGCCGCATACCATGATCGGTCGCAGCCGCCATGCCCTTTTTACGCCGACGCGGCATCATGGCCAGTGAGAACGACATGCGCCGACATACCTTTGCGCCCACCACTGCTGGCGATCATCCCCCTCCACTCCCTTCCCAGCCCGAACAGTCCAACGTGGAAGCGGATGGTGATGTTGATGGGGGTGAACCCGTGTCTCAGCAGTCTACCCACGAGTCCCCCGCCACCACTGGCAGTCCCAGCCGCCCTGAGACTCCTCCTATACAAGAGGAAAACAGCAAGCACCGCCGTTTTTCCGTTCTCAGGTTTCGTAATGCTTCCGACTCTCAGCTATCCCTGCGGGCAAAGCAGCAAGCCGAGAAGCCTCCTCCAGTCCCTCGACGTAATTAATCCCCCCCAGCTTATTGACAGCATGCAGCAGTTAGCTGACACAAGCACAGCGCCTGAGATAATCACCACCGCTCCCACGAATGATTTCAATGGACCAAAGAAGAAACCCTCTCGAATTGGTATCGCCGCCAAATTCCGCCGATCAATCGACCAACCTCGAGAAGAAGACAACATGAACTATCCTATGGGAAAAAGAACCCTTCGCAAATCCTTTGCAGAAGATAGGAGTCGTCCTTCACTGGCTACCCTCGAAGAACCCGAGTCTCCGCGACCTTCCACTAGCAGTCCTAATGGAACTGTCCTCACTCCTCCTACAAACCGACCCTCCGAATCATCGCGATCAGATGCTAGTTCTGGTGATCGCCTCTCCCATCAAAGCCCATCCCATGGTAGCCCTAGCCCGACGCCGAAGAAATCGACTCCCTTTTTCAAATTGCGAAGGGGGAAGAAACCGCCAGAACCATTATTCCCCTTGGCTCATCTCCAACAAAAGAGCAATGCACCCCCGGGTATTTCCTCAGCTTCGTCGCTTGCCATTTCCACGACGCCACGCCCTGCATCCGCTAACGGTGGCACATCTGCCAACGGCAGCATGATGCGGCTTGATGGAAGTCAAAGGTCGAATCAGTCACCTGCCACGGCTCTATTCGCACCTCCAGGTCCGCAGTCTGGCCATTCCTCACCAACGAGGACGAATCTTCTTAGGGGAAGGTCGTCCACCATGAGTTCCATGGGCCGGGACTCAACGGATGATCACCTTTTGCCTCCTACGACGCGAACTTCCTCTTCCACCGGGCGCAAAAGTTTTGGAGATCTGTTTGGTCTGAGCCGTCTGCGCCAGAACTCGGAGTTAAGTCGACAGGGCACTCTCACCCCCACAACGCCCGGGTCAGTTGCTTCCAAGAACAACTCCTTGCAATTGACGAGAGATTCGGTGATTCTACCTGAACGCCAACCAGACGAGTCTGCTGCCAAGTATCTGGTGCGCGTGGAAAGTGTTGCAAATCGAGGTATTATTGCTGCCACCTTGTCCAAGAGCTCTGATGCTTTCATGACGTCCGTTTTGAGGAGTTATATGCGAAGTTTCAGCTTTTTTGGCGATCCCATGGACATGGCTATTCGAAAGCTCCTAATGGAAGCGGAACTACCCAAAGAGACACAGCAAATCGATCGTTGCCTACAAGCCTTTGCGAATCGCTACCATGAGTGCAATCCTGGTATTTATGCCTCCCCAGACCAGGCGTACTTTATTGCTTTCTCCTTACTCATCCTTCATACCGACGTTTTCAACAAGAACAATAAGTATAAGATGCAGAAAACCGATTATCTCAAGAACACGCGTGGTGAGGGCATCTTTGATGATATTTTGGAATGTTTTTACGACAATATCACGTACACCCCCTTTATTCATGTTGAGGACGATCTAGATCTCGGCGGCGATCGTTACGCGTCGCATAAATCACGACGCAAACCCCTTCTCTCATCTTCTGGTAACGATCCCGCCAGGAGGGCGATCAAGGAACCGATCGATCCCTATACCTTAATCATAGATGGCAGTCTAGACGCTTTGAGACCCAACCTGAAAGACGTGATGGAATTGGAAGACCACTACAACTATCTCGGATCAGCGACCAGCTTAAATCTTAAAGATTTGCGAAAAACATTTTTCAGGACCGGCGTCTTGCAGATCGTTTCAGCACGATCTCGCCCGGACGCTTTCATGTCAGAACAAACATTAACCAGACCAGAAGATGCTCACCCTGGTATCGTAGATATCAAGGTGACCAAAGTCGGTCTCTTATGGAGGAAGGATGCTAAGAAGAGGAAAACTCGGTCGCCCTGGCAGGAATGGGGAGCCATCCTTACAGGTGCTCAGCTATACTTTTTCCGTAACACAAGTTGGGTAAAGTCATTGATGCACCAGTACAACGATCACATCAAGGCTGGCCAGGATGGGATCCCCCTGATCTTCAAGCCTCCTCTGGAGCACTTCAAGCCAGATGGATTGATGTCTGTCCATGGCGCTGTTGCTCTTCACGATACATCATACAAAAAACACAAGAACGCTTTCGTTTACGTGCGACAAGCAGGCTTGGAGGAAGTCCTTCTGGCCGACAACGAAGAGGAGATGAATGATTGGCTCGCCAAGCTGAATTACGCAGCTGCTTTTAAGACGACAGGCGTGAGGATGCGCGGTGTCAATGGCGGCAACTATGATGGGCAGGGACGCCGGGGGATGCGACGTCTGGATAGCACAGACGCGGCCATGACGATTAACACGCCGACAGGGCCCGTCTCCATTGCCCGCAGTCGCATAGATTACAAGATGGCCGAAGATATTTCGGTTGCGCGACGCGATGTGATGCGGATAAAGATTGCTGAAGCTGATGCAAAGCTACAAGAGGCGCAGAAGCACCTTGATGACCAACTACGGAACGCTCGCCACCTGCAAATCCTTGCCCCCATCCAACCCAGGACACGAGAGCAGCTCTTGTCTGCGGCAGCTCGATCGTCTGCGCAGCTCAAGTGGGCACGTCAGGAGATCTGGAAGGAGAAGTGTCACCGCGATATATTGGCGCAGGATTTGGAAGAGGAGCTGCCAACATCAGAACCAGTCACGACGCCTGCCAAAAGTCAATCAAACCGCCTCTCGCAGGTGCGATCAGGGTCGCCGACTCCTCGTCAAACAGCGACTCGCACTGGATCCAGATCCACACATCATTCTGGAACTGAAGCAAGCCCTCGGACACCCACAGAGCCCCAATTCGCGCATATTCCCAACGCCTCTGAGGTTACAGAAGAAATTGATTCACCTCTTGATCAAGTCTTCCAGACGCCACCTCAAAGCGCTACTCGCCGTCGACATAGCTCAAAAGACCTCGCACACGCTCGGCAAGATGCTGCAAGCACACGTCAGGCCTCCATATCCAGCATTGCACAGTCTCCTGTCATGAATACCACACCACTTTCGCAGAACAAACCATTCGCCGCTCAGGAGGAGGAGCCAAAAACCTCAACAAAATCGAGAGGCCAGGCTGGGCATGACGACGTAGATGCTCAGGAGAGGGATCTTCTGGAACAAGCAGGTCTTTTGGAGTCGCGATCCAGTAGAGACCCTGCTGATAAGCCCACAACATCGACCGGCGTGGATGGAGGTATTGAGCGAGGCACGTCTATCGACAAGGACAAAGGTGACAGGAGCAAAATTCGTCGAAGTCTGCAGCGAACCCTTAGAGAGGGTGCTGGGCATCTGTCACACCACCGCAGCAGCAGAAAGGGCAAGGAAGTGGCTGGCTCCGCGGAGGAACAACGCGAGGAGCAGTTGACCAGAGGAACAGGAAGCTTCGTAGTTCATGGCAAGAAAGCGTCTGTCATCAATTTTGGTAATGAGCTGCAGACAATGTCTCAGGACGACAAGATCCGTGCCCGCAAGCAATCTCAGGCACAGCTGGAACAGCCTCTTTCGCCTCGTTCACCCATACTGAGCGAGAGCGAAGATAACGACTTCTACTCAATCGTGGATGTACCCAGGGAATCGGATGAACGCAGAGAATCCGTGGCAAGCGCAAGTACCGCAACCGCCAGGAGCTTCCGCGAACTCCATAGAAAGTACTCAACTGCACAGGCAGCTCGAAGCGTGTCTGCTGCTGGGCGACTGACGATTCCCTCAGATACTGAGAGTGAGGTCGCCGTTAGTTTCTCGGATGGACGTCGAAGCCCGCTGCCTCCTATTGAGACGGAAACAGACGAGGAGACGGATAGAACTGACCAAGTGAGAGGACGCAAAGATAAAAGAGATGAGTTGGAGAGTACCCATTCGAAAAATCAAGATTCGGACAATGAATCAATACAGGAACTCGAGCAACAGCCGAGCTGCCCAGTTCAACCCGTCAACGCTTGATACGATAGCGTGAGGAAAACGATGGTAAAAAAACAGTTACAGAAAAAGCAGATGAAGGGAATTTTCTTTTACGATATGTATCAAGTGTATTTAGCGTTCCTTTACTCTTCTTCTTTTTTTTTTTTTCGTGTATTATTGGGAAATGGGTTAGCCGACTTTTTTTGTCAGTAGAAATAGGTTTATGTGAGGAACGGGATGCCTCTTGAACAGAAGGGATGATTTTTTTCTTTCTTTCTTTCGTTCTTTCTTTCTCTTTTTTCTGTTCTCTATGTTCTTAATTCTATTTCTTTCTTTGTTCTTTTCAAACATTGCGAAATTTATTCGTGACAAAATACCATTGGGGGAATATCATAAAAGGGGTTTTATATAGATAGGCACAATCTTGAATAACTCGGTTGCAGGAACATTCACTAGCTTCAGTCGCCGATCTACAACAAATGCTCAAACTTGATGTTTCTTGCCGCTTCGCCCATGGAAGTTCGGTGGGCGTGGTGGAATGGATGTCATGGTATCACAGGGAACCATAGTAGCACATTGTCATAAATCAGCCTTTAATTTTGGTACCGAGGCTGTCTCGACCCAATCAAGATACGCCAGTGTAGACCCCTTATTTCTTGCCCTTCTTCTTCTTCTTGGAGTTGGATGGCGTCGCCTTTTCTACCTTGACGCCTCCTCCTCCTACGAGCTCTAGCGTCTCCTCATCCTTGACTATGCCACCCTGCGTTGCCTCACCGGCCTTCTTCTTGCCCTTCTTACCCTTGGGACGGTATGTAGAGCGGTCACGTAGCGGGAGCCAGCGTTCCGGGTCGGGCTTCTTGCCCTCCTCGTAGTTCTTGGGCAGACGGATCTTTCTGCGACGCTTAGTCGTCTTGCCGGTGGGTTCCTGGGGAGCGGGGCGTTTGGCGGATTGTGTCGGGTTCGCAACGGTAGCTATGCCGTTGTTGAGTAAGGCGGTAACGTCAATACCACTTGTGAGGTCATCGACGGGAGGGAGGTCCTGGAGATGTTTCTCGATGGCGGAAGGGTTGGAGGGAGCGAGAGATGCAACGAGGCCGGCGGCGGCGATGCTGGAACCTTGCTGCTCATCAAAGACCTTCTGGAAAGAGGATCCAGCTAACGCAAGATCGTCCGGGTTGGAGGATCGTGCGAGTTGGATACCAACTTCTGCAAGCAGTGAAATAGCTGTTGCGGCCTGGCGAGACTGCCAGTGCTTTGCGGCCTTGACAAGCTCAGCCTTGGCGGACGACTCACGACCTTGTTGTCGCATGAGAGACACAGCCAGTGCGATAAGACCAGGGCTGTATCGAGCATCTAGTATGGTAGCAGCCTCCTCTTTCTCCAACCTTTGTAGGAAAGATTCAAGAATTGAGAGCGCTGATCCAGTACGACCCTCGTTGAGCTGTATTTGAATGATTGTCAAGACAAGACCGACATCACGAGGTCGCTTTTGGGCAAGATTCTGCAAGTTTCTCAGCAAGTCCTTGCCACTTGTGCCCTGAACACTCGCAGCAGCATTGAGGACGGATAGGACATTGATGCGAGCCGAGGTTGTGGGTTGTTCCACCTTGTTAATAAGAGCCTCAGTGCGGCTCTTGACACCAGGGGCTTTCAATGCCTGGAGATCAACGATAAACTCATTGCGTCGAAGAAGACTTGACTGTTGTTGGAAGAGCTTGGCATTCTTGTTCTGAGCGGACACTGAGGCGAAGTGTCGCTGGAATAGATATGGGTTGTCTGTCTGGGGATCCAAGACCTTCAAGTTGTTCTTGACCACCACTGAGAGGTCAGGGTCTTCGTCACTAAATGAGAGTTAGCAAATCAATCTCAGCAGCCTCTATGGTGGGCAATTCTCCGCAACCTGAAAACGTACATGTTGTCAGAAATGGACTTGTATAGATCCAAGGCCTCCTTGAGCTTCCCAAGCTTGGCATATACATATGCTTGCTGTGCCAGAATAGGCTGCATCTCTGCCTCCTTATCTTCCTCGGTCAATTCATCGGAAGCGTCGCAAAGCCTGACAGCACGTTGTAGTAGCTCAGCAGCTTCGTCCAGAGAGCCACGTGCAATGGCGGCACAAGCAGCATTGTAGCAGAGCTCGAACCCGTCAAGGTCATGATCCGGAACGGGGACCGAAGAAGGGTAACCTAACCACTGGGACTGCGCATCGGCAGCTCGAATGTTGATGCTCAAGTCATTCCCCTCATCAGCAGCGTCATCGTTCAAGAGGCGTTGGTAAACTGCGCTGGTTTCGTCAAATTTCTCGGCACGGTAAGCAACCTGGGCAGATAGGTGCTGAAGGCCACGTTCCCCGGAACTAGATCCCTGGATAATCTGCCGAGCTTCGTTGAGCTTGCCAGTTTTGTAAAGTGCGTAAGCTTGTTCAAGTAGGACTCGGGATTGGAGGCTAGTATCTCCTTCGTCAATGGCGCGCAGGGCGTCGTCGAAACGGTCAAGCTTCAGTAAAGCTACCACACGTATATGCTGACTTAGTGTGTCGGATTTGTTGGCTTTGAGGGCGGCGTTGGCAGCCTTGAGAATCTCATCATGGTCTTCGATGGAGGATTGGCGCAGCAGGGCGCTGAGAGCGGCGGCGGGGTCTGATGGCATGGTCGCTGAGAGAAGCTACTGCATTCTGATAGGTGCTGTAATCAGGATCGTTTCATTCGTGACGATTGAGCTGGAGTTTTGGGAGTTTGTCGTTGTTGTAGCTTGGGTGGCACAGCGACAACTTGGCCTGTCGTTAACTTGATGTCGTGTGTCGTGTCTTTGGTACTGGCAGCTTAGCGGGGCAATTTGACCGCGGGGCTTAGACAATTCGATCTTGTGGCAGCCTTTACAGTGTGTGATTACAGTGCCATCTATTATGCATACGGACTTTTTTGTCCTATATCAACCACCAAAGTTCTACAACATGGATTGAACTTAAACGACTACCGAGTTATTATTTTCTTGCTACATATTCAGCATGCAAATAATCCTGTTATGAGCACTCGATTGCCAATATCATCGTGTACATGGGTATCTGTAACCAAACAACGTCTAAAATCTCGGGTATCTCGTGTTCAGCTACTTCTGAATGGATTCCACCATCTGCTTCGCCCTTTTGACTCATCCGTTGGATGTGAATATAAGGGATATGTGACTTTTGAATATCCTTCACCTTGAATTCCTTGCGTTGACCTTCGTCTTCTTATTTCTCCTATCTTAGTGCTGTCCGAGGACATGGTCAGTATGGATATGCGATGCGACTTTTCAGGCACCTTGGGACTTTGGCGATGCCGAGAGGACCGTGAACGACGTGCTTCAGTTGAACGAGTTTCTGGCTTGGTCGTGGGTTTCTTGCCCTTTGCTTTGCTTTTGGCAACACTCGGAGGCTTTCTCGGTTTGGTCTGTTGTGGGTTTGAATTCTTCCCTAACGTTGAATGGTGCCGTCGAGACCTTGTTCTCCCACGGCTCACGGTGCTGGAAGAAGCAGTACTGGCTCTTGAACCCAACCGACTTGAGAGATTGTTCATGGTGCGAATGGCCTCCATACTTGCGCCATTGGACAAGGCCATCAGCGACTCATAATCAATAACCTTATCAGGCTGGTGACCGCCAAGTGTCTTGATAACATTGTCCAGGGCGGCGGTGAGTCTCTTGATTATGCGTCTCAATGTAGATCGTGCGGGAACTAGGGGAGCAATTCCAATTCAGACCCATGCCACGGGACTAGATGGACGTCGACATTGACTCACCATCACCCTCTTCAAACAGGGAACCGTCCTGGGATGCCCGTGATGAGTACACTCTACGTATACTGGACCGATCGGAGCGTAAAGACTTTCTTAGTTTGCTGTGAGAAGAGGCAAGGTCCTCATCATCGGCCTGAGAAGCACGCGAGCGTTTGAGCAGGGACAGGCATCTGGTATAAGTGTCTAGGAGGGAAGAGACGGCAGTGCCAAAGTTGCCCATGGTACCAGTTCGGTATGGAGTATGGACAGCGTAGGAAGTAAACAATGGAGGTCTGATAGCGTGGGCGTAACCAAGGGTAGTGAGACAATTGAAGAACGAGAGGAGTTCCCTGCTCCGCTGAATTGCATAAAGCATGCGAAACAGGATAAATGGATGGCTGGCTGGCTGGATGTGTGAATGAAGTTACAGCACAATACAATGCCGGAAGGGGGGAGCTTTCCTGATGCTACCATCGGGAATCAACCCGTCTTGCACGTGGACATCTAAGAGGGGGTATGTCTCTACAGCGATTCGCCGCTCATCTTTTTTCCCTACAGCCCAACCCCCATGTCGTGAGCTCAGCAAAATAGACATGTATAATTCATAACTCGTGCAAACATGTGTTTGTAGACAATACATGAAAATCTGACTCTTCTGAGAACATGTTGAATTTCTTTTCAGAGGCTGGAACAGCTGATAAGGTTGGAGTACAAGCTGCAGGTTGTGCTTCTTTGCGATGTCTTGCCGAGAACAGAGTGAGTACAGGGATCCCTTCCAAAGATTATGATTGTTATCTTTGTCAGGATCAGAGAAACGCCCAGCTGAACCCCAACCATGGGCCATGTACCTCTACGTACAGTGATAGATAGTAGTACCTAGAAGTATGTATCTACCTCTAGACACAATCACACAAGACCGCCAATTTGTTGCATGCTTGCGAAACTTGAGAGGCGTGCCGCGCGGTGAGACTCTACAGAAGACGGGAAACGGCAGATCATGTTGCCAGACCGCTGATAAGAATGATAGCCGAGTAAGCAGGGCGAAAGAAAAAAAGATGCAAGACACACACTTTATGAGTCGGACCGTAAGCTTCAGTCAGGGCCCAGGGGGGTGAGCGATTACAAGAGGAGTGATGAATGGTTGCTGTCTTTCCATGTCAACCTGGAAGGGAAGACCCCTTTCCAGATTCCTTGGTACCTAAATTAGTTGTCTTTGTATCGTGGACGTATGGATGGATGCGCTAAATTGTTACCCCCCAAGGAAAAAAACACTAGGGCTAACGGGTCGGGCGCTTGGGAGAGCCGGTTGACAATCACAATGGGAGGGAGGTGACATCTACAGTAGTACTGTAGTAGCCTGCAACTGATAGGTGTACATTTGGACAGAAGTGATAGATGGAACAAGGCATGGAGCCAGGAACAAAGCGGCAGAGCTGACGGATGGCAATGAACAACCACACAGAATGTTGGACAAGGGGTTAAGGCTGTTGTTCTACTGTACAAAGATCAAAGACACCAAATTACTGGTGGGGGTTAGAGCCAGCCAGAGGGGCCCTTCTAATCAATCAGCAGATAACAAGGTGTGGTACTCCCATGGTGTCACTTCACCTCGCACTTTTTTTATCCAAGTATTTTAAACTCATGGGTCAGGCTGAGCTGGGCTGGACTGGGTCGTTGGAGATGCTAGGTTCATCGTTCAAACGTATCGACATGGATTGTGTCAAGGAGCCACAGTTCAGTACAGTACAGTACAGTACAGCAATAATAAGTTGCATGTGCGTGCGTGCAGCAGCAGCATGTGGGAGAGTGTGCGCGCGTCCCCTTGCTTGCTGCGCCCGCTTTATCCCATTCTTCCCAAGGAACACTGACTGTTTACTGTAACTTATTGTATATCTCTCTGATGTTAGGGACAGGATTCCCCGATATTGATCCTTACCTACCTACCTATGACACAAGATACCCCCAACTTATAACAATGGATGTCCCCATCCTAAATCGCCTCCCCCAAAAGTTGATAGCAAAAGAGGGAAGGGAAAAAAGAAAAAGAGAGGATGGATGGGGCATCCACACTTGTCTTTCAAATATTAGGCCGGATCTTAAAAGAGTAAAACGTGTTGGATAGGTAAGTTAGATATTCATTACTTAAACAACGGAAAAGATTTCCCGTTTGCCGTTCCCTTTTATTTTCTCCCCTACTCCGTCTTTTCTATTGAATAATTCTTACTCATTCCTGTCTGCACTCAAACACTTTAATCTTTGCTCAATCCATCCATCCTTTTACAACATGTACAGTAGTGTACTATCATGGGTTTTATAGCGTCATGCAAAAAGCTGGGGCCACATCAATCTAGCCATCCACCCCGTTCCAAGACATGACCCAAGAGAGAGAGAGAGATCTCAGGCTTGGCCCATGCTCTGTATGAGGGTGAAAATGAGCAAATCAAGACGACGACGCTATCTGCGGCCCTTTTTGCGTCAAATATTATCTCTCTAGCCCTAGAACTTGAAACCAGTTGTCAGTGTCAAATGCCACTGCCAGCCTGATGTCTCTCTCTCTCTCACCCCTGATACCTGGGCCTGCGGCAGAGGATGTCTTTTCATTGGCCTCTGCTGCTGTCCCATCATGTTATGGGGTTTGGGTGAAAATTGTCACGATATATGGGACTAGGACCTTGTCAAGGGTCTGTCGGGACAAGCTCCCGTCTATTTTCTTCCTTCTGGGGCCTTTCCTCTTGTCTGTGAAGGAGGTTGAGGTTGATTTTAGTCAAGAGAACGCCCCAAGAATGCGCTACAACCACGGAATTTTAGTGTCTACGGGACGGTAGTGTTAGTGGACTGTGGGGGATGGGCGATATTAATCCGCCCACCATCAAGGTTGCTCCATACCAACTTCTACAGTAGTACCTCTAGTAATTAATGCCCCTGGTAGGTCTGATGAATCCATCCATCTAGACTACCACAGTACTGTACATCCTCAATTCATCCAAATTCATCCATCCATTCATACAGCTCACCCGTCATCTCATCCTCCTCTCTTTGTCAACGTCTCCCTGCCCTTCCACTCTCCCCCCCCTCCACCATTTTTATCAAGTTCGAACCCTCCCGTGGTCCCCTTGATTTCACTGCCACTG
>JABGLY010000193.1:6720-34131 GCA_013623525.1 Fusarium dimerum | reverse complement strand
ATTACATTAGTTGTCATGCACATCAGACCACTATAAGCATTCTCCATCGGTGGCCTAACTCCATTACTGCGAAAACCGCCTCCCGCAGTCGTGAACAAGTCGTGGGGGGGGGAGGATGGCCTGTTCAGACTTCCGACAGAAAGCAAACGGAGGCGAATCAACTGGACTTTTTTTTTTTCTTTCTTCCTAATCCATACACCATCTACAACCACAAAGTCAATTTATTCTCACCGTAGCAATTGAACTTATCTGCCTTATTATCAATCCAAGAAGAATACCCCTAATAACCTTGTTCTATTGTTTCTACCATGTCCGTGGTTGCCTATCGTCATTTGCTGCGCGCAGCCCGAATTGCGTTTCAAGGTACGATGAATCGGCATTCGCCTTTACACCATCGTCTACACGTGTCTCGTCATCAAAACGAAGGCCACAGGTTGCAATGGAACTAATCAGTTATACGTATATGTAGGCGACGCTCCCATCCTAACTGCCGCTCAGTCCCAGATTCGTAGCGAGTTCCGTAACAAAGCTACTCTGGATCCCTCCGACGCCGCCGTCCCCGCCGCCATTCAGCACGCCGAGGAGGTCGCTAGGTTTCTACGTGAAAATGTTGTCCAGGGCAAGAGGTTGGAAGAGGGCGAGGACAGATTCAGTATGTACCGTGGCAAGGTGGGATCAAGGCGGGGATTTTGCTAACAGAACTTCACAGAGCTCCGTATACATGAGTACACCGAGAGAGGAGACAACGAATCTATCAAGACTGCTGGTAAAGGCAATGTTCAAGGAGGTGGTTGCGGATGTAAATAAAAGATTTTGAGTGGATTTGATCACTACTGTACAATCTTGTAACATTACTTGTCATGATACCCGAACAAAAAAAAAACAAGCATGAAGCAAAACGAATATCTCTCCCATGAGCACTCTAAATTTGTTCTGAATCTGATCTTTCTCGAGTCCTTCTTCATAACTGGATCACTCTGCTCGCTATACTCCGTTTACTAATGAATCGTTGTCATGTCCTCAAACGCCCTGAACGCCCATCTATGCATGATATGCAGTGTTGTTTTCGATTAACTGATCATTAACTCGATCATGTGGAGTTTTCTCCATTTAGTCTCCGTTAAGGCTGGCATAGTTGGGCGCGTCCGAAGCACCTGGGGGTGCCGCGATTGTGATGGGTTGTTTTGAAACCGATTGACTACCTGAAGCACTGCCGCCTTCAATGGCTCGTTGGTTCTGGCCGCGAGGGCCGGTCTGGCGTTGCCTCGCGTCGTGCAGCATCTGCGAGCGCTGCTCTTTATCCATGGTACCAATCGCTTTAGGAACTCCCCATCGTATTCTTAGTGGACAACCCGCAATGACTGCTCGACCTTGCGTGGCTTCTGCTGCCCTCTCCGCCGCCTCGCGAGTCTCGTAGTTGACAAAGGCGCAATGCGACATGTGTGAACAGACCAAGCTCTTGATTTTACCATGCACCTTGAAAAAGTCGCGTAGCTTGTACTCAGGAAGGTCATCCTCGATGCCGGTTACAAATAGCGACATGATGTTCTTATCGGCCGGCGGTTGCCAGTCTCGTGGATTCGGTGGTAACTGGGCGGCACTGGGGAAAGCCTGACGTCCCTTATTTCCTGGCCTGGCACCCGCCACGTTTGCTGCCCTCGTATCGCGCGTTCGGATCGGTCCTGGTCCACCAGCGCCTGCTCCAACGGCAACGCTGCCTCCAGTTGAGCTCTCAGCAGCATCAGCTTCGACGGCCTTGCCTTTACGGAAGTAAGGCTTGCTATTAGCGAGCCGGCGGAGAAGCTCACGTGCCTTCTCGTCTGTCTTTTCATATTCTTCCGTTCCAACCTTCCCTTCTTCAATAAGCTTCTCATTATTTTGGGCGAAGTATTCACGATTGATGTCGGATTGTGGTCCCGGCGCAACCATCTTGAGGGCAGCATCTCGTACGACGATCGGAAGACCAAAAGATAAGTCGAGCATGCAGCATTGACAGCAATTCTTGAGTCGAGCGCAAGTCAGGCAGATGTTGGTTCGCTTCTTACGGTTATGAGCGCGGTTCGCACTCCAACCGAATACGGTAAATGGTCTGGTACACTATGCATGGCGATGTTTAGCATATCATGACAAAGTGCGTGCAGCTATGGGAGGGGGGGTCATTAAACAACTTACCAATTTGCATTCGGCGCCGTAGTCTTCTTTAAGCATCTTCACATAAGGGTTGTCGGGAAGGCATGTTTCGCAAACGGATGGAAAGTCGGTCGACTCCCAACCTGAGCGGTTGAGGTCTTGCTTAATCTGGGGAGGCATCGCAACGATGAGCGGTGATAAATGCGCGGGATGTAGGGAATGACGACCGAATCGTGATGTGCGACTGGGGAACTTTTTTTTGGCGTTGCGAAGGTCGTTCTTGCTTTGGGGGAGAAATTCGGTCACCCGCCACCTTACATAATAACTTTATGGTCTGCGAGATGACGGACATGGCCGTCGCTGGGTTCAGTTGTGGGCTTATCGATAAGATGTACTCAGGTACCTGCAGGGACAGGGGATGAAGTGAGGAGTGAATGCGACACAGAAAGAAGCAACACACAGCCCGATTCGAGGGAGAATTAACCTGGGAGATGCATCGTCTTGGCCTGTTTGCATCTGGTTATGAGAAGAAGAAAAATTCCGTATCTAAACTCTTGCATTTCCTAAAGTCAAGTTACCGAGTTTGAGACTGATGAACATTGACAGTCACTTGAAATCCAAACAGGGGCTGCCTCTGTTGTCATGCTTAGGCCGCCTGTATAGCCTACGACAACCGTTGATGCTGTCTCGGGAGTGGGGAGTAGCTTTAGTCCCTGCAAGTCGTTCTTGCTTGAAACCATGGGCCATACAAAAAGCAGGTATCATGATATGATAAATAACGAAAATGAGATACTAGCAGAGGGTAGTGGATCTACGATGTGGTCAAAAGGCTACTGATTTAAAACCCTGTTATCACACTCTTAAACAAAAAAAAATACTCCAAGCATGGAGATTTACCGCCTTTGATCACACATGACTCATAATGTTTTGTTTAATCACTAACTGTACTCTATTTGGGGTCGCTGTATCCAAGGATGGTCGGTTTCGCATCAATATAACGCTTTCGTATTCGTATCGGTAGTTCTCGTTCTCCAAGGCCTCCTGTCACTTGTTGCAGCAAACAAAGGTCTTCACCGCCCACAGCCCCACCCTCATTCGCAAGAGTGGAGGGGCGCCGAGGGGCTTAGAAGGTGTGCTGAAAGCATGTGCGAGAGCCGATGCGTTCCAACACCAGCTATTTTATTCAATTTTCCCCTACTCTGTACTTTCTTCCCATCTGCACTTTCCGACAGATCAATGAAGTTAGTCCTATTACGGTATGGCGCCCGGTCATTGGCCAATTCTATGCTGAGATTGGACGTAATTAAGAGTTGTGCCTGGTCAATCAGGGGAGGGCCCTGAAATTTGTTGCTCCTTGTACAGGTGCTCTCCTTTGTCCGCTGTTGTTAAAACCATCGACATTCCCTCTCGCAACTGTTTTCGTTACCTAGTGATCTGTGAAATTCCTCTCCTTTTTACAATTGTGCCTCTACTTCCCTTCTTGATTTGACGGCTCTCGACCTCTGTTTTTCTTTCTCTCCCTCTTCGATCTTAGACATCCACATTCAACATGGTTGCTTCCGCCACTACTTCCGGCCTCGAGCGTGAGGATCACTCTCGTGATGCCAGCTTCAACAAGGCCATGCACGGTTCCTCAGCCCAGGCCCGAGGTGGTTTCTCCGCCATTTTGAGAAAGGGTGCCGGTGATGCTAAGCAGGCTGCTGTGGACGAATACTTCAAGCACTGGGACAATAAACCCGCTGAGAATGAGACTGCTGAGGAGCGCGCTGTATGTGTTCTCGGTTGACCCTTGTTATCTATCTCTCTATGCTAACCAAATTCCCTAGGCCCGTACCGCCGAATATGCCACTTTGACCCGACAGTGAGTTATTGATACTGAAACTCTCCAATTTCCTTGTCATGTTGCGAAAGATGTATTTCTGATTTCGACTCCTTTCAGCTACTACAACCTGGCTACTGATTTGTACGAGTATGGTTGGGGCCAGTCTTTCCACTTCTGCCGATTCTCTCTTGGGGAGCCTTTCCACCAGGCTATTGCCCGACATGAGCACTACCTTGCCCATAGCATCGGTATTAAGGAGGGCATGAGGGTCCTTGACGTTGGTTGTGGTGTTGGTGGCCCCGCTCGTGAAATCGCCAAGTTCACCGGTGCCCACGTTACCGGCTTGAACAACAACGACTATCAGATTGACCGTGCTACCCACTATGCCTTTAAGGAAGGTCTGTCAAACCAGCTCAAGTTCGTCAAGGGTGACTTCATGGTAAGTTATTATTGCTAGTGGTGCCTCTATTATCGCAGAACCTGTCAAGCTGACATCTCTCAGCAAATGTCCTTCCCTGATAACTCATTCGACGCCGTCTACGCTATCGAGGCCACCGTGCACGCACCTTCGCTCAAGGGCATTTACAGCGAGATCTTCCGTGTTCTCAAGCCTGGTGGTGTGTTTGGTGTTTACGAGTGGTTGATGACTGACGAGTACGACAATGACAACCTCAGCCACCGTGAGATTCGATTGGGTATCGAGCACGGTGACGGTATCTCCAACATGTGCAAGATCTCAGAGGGTATCGCTGCCATCCACGACTCCGGCTTTGAGATGCTCCACCACGAGGATTTGGCTGCCCGCCCTGATCCCCTTCCATGGTACTGGCCCATTGCCGGTGAGCTCAAGTACGTTCAGTCTGTTGGCGACTTCCTCACCGTTGTGCGCATGACCACCTGGGGCCGAACAATTGCCCACAACTTTGCTGGACTTTTGGAGACCCTCAAGCTTGCCCCTCCTGGCACCCGAAAGACTGCCGACAGTCTCGCCCTGGCTGCCGACTGCTTGGTTGCTGGTGCCCGCCAGAACCTCTTCACTCCCATGTACCTCATGGTTGCTCGCAAGCCTGAGTAAATATCAGCTTGTTCAGAAATCTAAAACCAAAGATACCACACAAAAAACCAAAAATCAACAGAAACGGCATAGGAGTTCTGTTATTGTTAAGGCAACATTGACGATGTATCACACGAAAAGGAGCCGATCCCTTATTTTTAAAAAGAGTCCATGACAGGGGTCAGGACATTCACTACACGGATAACTATTGTAATACATTATAACCCAAATACATTCTGAGGGAGAGATGAAGTTCATGGCGGCATACAACTTGTACATAGACTAGATTATCATCCCACCACATGGAGAAATTTATAGTCTTTTTTGTCATTAATCTAGTATTTCTATCAATGTCTCTACATATATTAGTATATAATGCTGATGGAGTTCATGCCCAGAGTCCACCTCCCTTGGATGCCACAAGAAGATGATGATGAAAACGGGCCGGTGTGTTATTTTTCCGCGACCAGGATGATCTTCCAACATAGTTTCAATGAGAGATATAACAATATTAAAAGAGGGGGGAAGAAAGAGAGAGAGAGCCCGCAGCTTAGGTAATTTGTTGATGAGATGGGAGTGTTCGGAATGGGTCCCCCAAAATTCCCCCTTGGATCACCCCAACAGACTGATTTGAGGGAGCCACTCATCTTGGCCTCCCTCTCACGGCATAGGCGGCAGGGGTCTTCTAAGGGCTCAATTTGGTGGTCTTGGTTGCGCGAAAACTGATGGTACGGCGGGGGTTTTGTAGCTGTTCCCGACCACACAACGCTAAGGCATGTTCTATTCGCCCAGTACCAATCCGCCCTTATCTAGAGAGATACACGGCCTGTGCCGCGGAAATTGGTGTGCCATGTAAGTACCTCGCTCTACGGCGCGATACGTACCGACAGGCCCCAAAAAAAAATCTGGAAGCTGGCCAGCAGATGCACTCTTCGGTGAAATTCCCTCTCTCAACCCGAACGTTGTTCACCTCCAAACACAACCACTTCCCTCACTCTCATCGCAAGCCTCAATTCCCACGTCGACGTTGACGATAAGGGAAAGAAGTGAAGCATTGTTGCCTTTGCATCTTCTGTCCTCTCGTTATCGATCTTCTGTTCTTAGCAGTCGACCGGTCTTGCTCACCCCTTTGTCACGCCGAATTGACCTATTCCAACCACTCCCATCATCATGTCTCGCCTTCTTCGACCTGCAGCTCGTCTAGCTGCCACGGCTACGACCCGAGCTGCCGTCGCTCCTCGTGCTCCTATCGTCCCTCTCTCCGCTGCCGCTCGTGCTGCCATCGCGAGACCCGTTCTCTTCGGTTCCTCTCAGACCCGATCCTACGCTGAGGGCGCTAGCTCTGGTGTCAAGGAATACACTGTCCGTGATGCGCTCAATGAGGCTCTTGCTGAGGAGCTTGAGTCCAATCCCAAGGTCTTCATCCTTGGTGAGGAGGTTGCTCAGTACAACGGTGCTTACAAGGTCACCAAGGGTCTTCTTGACCGATTTGGTGAGAAGCGTGTCATTGATACTCCCATCACTGAGAGTGGTTTCTGTGGTCTCGCCGTTGGTGCCGCTCTGAGTGGTCTTCACCCCGTCGTAAGTTCTATTCTCCACTATATGCTCAGCATTAGCTTGTAATATCAAGTACAGTTCCTAACATGTGCTCTCTCATCTAGTGCGAGTTCATGACCTTCAACTTTGCCATGCAGGCTATCGACCAGATTATCAACTCCGCTGCCAAGACCCTCTACATGTCCGGTGGTATTCAGCCTTGCAACATCACCTTCCGTGGTCCCAACGGCTTTGCTGCCGGTGTCGCCGCCCAGCACTCTCAGGACTACTCTGCCTGGTACGGTAGCATTCCCGGCCTCAAGGTCGTTGCTCCCTGGAGCGCTGAGGACGCCAAGGGTCTTCTCAAGGCCGCTATCCGTGACCCCAATCCTGTCGTTGTCCTCGAGAACGAGCTGATGTACGGAAAGTCTTTCAAGATGTCCGAGGCTGCCCAGAAGGACGACTTCGTCATTCCCTTTGGCAAAGCCAAGATTGAGCGCTCCGGTAAGGACCTGACCATGGTCTCCTTGTCCCGCTGCGTCGGCCAGGCTCTCGAGGCCGCCGAGAACCTCAAGAAGAAGTATGGTGTTGAGGTTGAGGTCATCAACCTGCGATCCGTCAAGCCTCTTGATCTGGAGTCCATCGTCAAGTCAATTCAGAAGACCCACCATCTCCTGGTCGTCGAGTCCGGTTATCCTGCTTTCGGTGTCGGCTCCGAGATTCTGGCCCTCGCTATGGAATACGCTTTTGACTACCTTGATGCTCCTGCTCAGCGTGTCACTGGTGCTGAGGTTCCTACTCCCTATGCCCAAAAGCTCGAGGAGATGAGCTTCCCTACCGAGAAGTTGATTGAGGACTACGCTGCCAAGTTGTTGCGTCTGTAAAAAGGGAATTGGGAGTTTGAGATATGAGGCGGCTTGGGGTTGCGATGCACTGAGTCACCTGCATAAAACGCAGGTGGTTGATCAGATTGGCGCTGTTGCTGGGCGCTGCTTTTTGATAGACGTGTGGAAGGAAAGGGAAATGTAATTTTACTCCAAGTTGCCATGTATACAGTCAGGGCACGGCACCCGTCTTATTAATGATCTACCTATGTACTAAACATGTTCGGTAATAGATGGTGATGTTTAATTGTGAATTGTTATATCAGGATTGCTGTTGTTTTCATGATTCAAATGCTCAAATGCTTGCATTGCTGCAAGACTTTCTCCCATGGTTCGTAAGGATGATGATGATGATAACAATACAATTATACAAAGATCGACCAAGTAGCGAGTGTCAAGCGTAAGGGTAACAGGGCTGTTGCATGAAATCAAGCTTATAGTTTCTTTTTTCTGTTATGTATTCAGATGCAATAATGTGTCTAGGGTAAATTGATCTTCACATTTGAGCTCTCTGAAAGAAGGTACCTTGCTTGGTATGAATGATGTCCCCCACGTCAGAATCACGGCGTCAATGGTGGGGCACGATTCGACCTCCACCAACTTTCAACACTATTATTTGCCTGTACTTCACATTTACATCTACTTCACTCTTTATTCTGCCCATTAGGAATCGCGGCTAGGCACTCGCGGGCATGAATGGAATAGATGCTCTCCTCTCCGGAGAGTCTCAGGAGGATACCGGCCAACAACATCAACTTCAGAAACAGAACCCTGACGAATTGAAGCGTAAACTTGAAGAGCTTCTGCTATCGCCTTCACCTGAGTTCTCACCTGAATGGCTCAACCGACTTCAGCAACGATGGGATTTTGAAGCAGACTATACATCGCTCTTTAAGCTTGCACCTCCTCATACCCGAACTCTGACCAGATTTCACCGTCATGGCCTGGAAGGTCGCGTCACGGGCTACAAGAACGTCACTGTCCCAGCAAACAGCGCCACTGCCAAGAACTCAACCAGTCTTCTACGCAAACCAGCGAATAGGGCTGACTTTGTGAGGGGAGCCGCTGGCTTCTTCCCATTCGCGCCTGGTGGCTTAGAAGGTGTTGAGGCTACGGCTGCTTTTGAGGATCAGATTCATTCTGGTGGTGTTCCAGAGACCAGCGGCGGTGGAAACAAGCTTGAGCGAGTTATCCAGCTAGGGGCTGAAGGTGGCTTGCTTGAGATTGCACCAGGAATGAGCAGAGGTATTGACTTTTCAAAGAAGAAGGCCGCCGTGAATCAAGAAGATGCCAGTGCTATTAAGCAAGTGTTGGAAGAAGACCCAGAGGACGCTCAGCTCAATCCGGAAGGAGACGATGATGTTTCTCCAGGGAACAAAACACCAGATCTTGACGTTGCCGAAACTGAGGAGGGAGATGACATCGACAACATCCTACCTGTCGAATTTCCTGCTTTGGAGCCCCATGGCGTTCTGGCAGCTTCAAGCGCCCGAAAGGCCGGCCGTGAATGGGCTCACATGGTCGACATCAACCACGACATGTCCAACTTCAGGGAGCTGGTACCTGACATGGCTAGAGAGTGGCCGTTTGAGCTCGACACATTCCAGAAGGAGGCCGTCTACCACCTTGAGAACGGTGACTCGGTCTTTGTGGCTGCCCATACTTCAGCCGGCAAAACTGTTGTTGCCGAATATGCCATTGCCCTGGCTGCTAAACACATGACAAAGGCTATCTACACATCGCCTATCAAGGCCCTCAGCAACCAGAAGTTCCGTGACTTCAGAGAGACCTTTGACGAGGTAGGTATCTTGACGGGCGATGTCCAGATTAACCCCGAGGCTAGTTGCCTTATCATGACAACAGAGATTCTGCGCAGCATGCTCTACCGCGGAGCAGATTTGATCCGTGATGTCGAGTTCGTCATATTCGATGAGGTTCACTACGTCAACGATTTCGAACGAGGTGTTGTCTGGGAAGAGGTCATTATCATGCTTCCTGAGCACATCTCGCTTATTCTTCTCTCGGCTACGGTTCCAAACACGAAGGAATTTGCCTCTTGGGTCGGCCGCACAAAGCAAAAAGATATCTATGTCATCTCAACGCCCAAGAGACCTGTACCTCTGGAACATTATCTCTGGGCTGGGAAAGATATTCACAAGATCGTGGACTCTGAGAAGAACTTCCTTGAGAAGGGCTGGAAAGAAGCCCACTATGCCATTCAGAAGCCCAAGAATACGGAGACGACTGTTGCAACTCGAGGAGGTAACCCTCGTGGTGGCAATCAACGCGGTGGTACCCAACGTGGAGGCCCTCAGAGGGGTGGTCGTGGTGGAGGCCAACAGCGAGGAGGTAGTCAGCAAAGAGGGCGTGGGGGACCGCCTCGAGCGAGCCATGCACCTGGCCATATGGGTCGTGGCGGTCGTCCTGGAGGCTTCTCCTCTGTTGCCCAGGACAAGAACCTTTGGGTTCACTTAGTGCAGTACCTCAAGAAGCACACTCTGCTACCAGCATGCATCTTCGTCTTTTCGAAGAAGCGATGTGAGGAAAACGCCGACGCTCTTAGTAACCAGGACTTTTGTACAGCTTCCGAAAAGAGTCATATCCATATGATAATCGAAAAGTCTGTTGCTCGGCTCAAACCTGAGGACAGGGTTCTCCCGCAGATCATCAGATTACGGGAACTCTTGAGCAGAGGCATTGCAGTACATCACGGCGGATTGTTGCCAATCGTGAAGGAGCTTGTCGAGATCCTATTTGCTCAAACACTGGTGAAGGTACTTTTCGCTACCGAGACATTCGCTATGGGTCTGAACCTTCCTACACGAACTGTTGTCTTTTCGGGGTACCGAAAGCACGATGGTCACTCATTCCGAAACCTTCTGCCTGGTGAATACACCCAGATGGCGGGTCGAGCCGGTCGCCGTGGACTTGATACTGTTGGGTCAGTCATCATTGTTCCCCCTGGCTCAGTTGATGATGCTCCTCCAGTTGCGGAATTAAGGACCATGATTTTGGGAGAGCCCTCGAAACTACGCTCCCAGTTCCGCTTGACATACAATATGATCCTGAACCTCCTTCGTGTCGAGGCTCTGAAGATTGAAGAAATGATTAAGCGCAGCTTCTCAGAGCACGCAACACAGCAACTGCTACCTGAACATGAGAAGGACGTCAAGTTAGCACAGGCGGACTTGGCCAAGGTTAAGCGGGATTCGTGCAATATCTGTGATGTGTCGATGGACGAGTGTCACCAGGCATCTCAAGACCTTCGGCGCTGTACGTTTGAGCTCTACAAGGGTCTTCTGGCTATTCCTATTGGTCGAAAGATGTTTTCGCAGCATCGCCTTGTTATCTTCAACTGGGACGGCATTCGATCATTTGGTATCCTCCTTACCGATGGTATCAGCAATAAGGGCACCGCAGAGGACCCTACATTGCACGTATGCGCCGTCCGGACCCTCCGTGAGCGACGCGATGCCTCGGACCAACTGCCATTTGTCTCAATCTTCCAGAAATACCTTCATCCATTACCACAAGGCAAGAAACGAGTGCAGACAAAGACCCTACATGTCCCTCTGAGTGACATAGAGCTTCTTACCCGACATGTTGTCAAAGGCATCGTGCCTGAGTTGTTTCAGGGTGGTGAAGGTCTGCCGAAAGCCAGAGAACGACTCCAAGAACTCTGCGCTTCATGGGACGACAAGTTTGACGAGATTGACCTGTCAAGGGTCAAGCAGCTTCAATTACAGGAGCTTGTCGAGAAGCGGGCTGGATTGGTCAAGACAATTTCGACCTCGCCTGCTACACAGTGCCCTGACTTTCTTAAACATGTAGGCAAAATCCCCCTCTTGAACTACGTGAAGGCCATCACTAACATCTGACAGTTTGCTATGTGCCATGACGAGTGGCTAATTAAGGAGCATATATCACAACTCAAGCAATCACTATCAGATCAAAATCTTCAGCTCTTGCCAGATTACGAACAACGTGTTCAAGTACTAAAAGAACTTGGCTTTATTGATGATGCAACTCGTATCCAGCTCAAGGGTAAGGTTGCCTGTGAGATTCATTCAGGTGACGAACTTGTCCTTACTGAGCTCATTCTCGACAATGTTCTTGCCGACTACGAACCAGCCGAAATTGCAGCTCTCCTTTCTGCTTTTGTTTTCCAAGAAAAGACGGACATGGAGCCTTCCCTCACTGGGAACCTCGAGCGTGGCCGTGATACTATCATCGCAATCTCTGAGAAGGTTAATGATGTTCAAACCAGGCTGCAAGTCATCCAGTCAACCGAGGACTCGAATGACTTTGTGTCGAGGCCTAGATTCGGGATTATGGAGGTGGTATATGAATGGGCGAGGGGTATGAGTTTCAAGAACATTACCGGTCTTACCGACGTACTTGAGGGAACCATTGTGCGAACCATCACTCGACTCGATGAGACGTGTCGTGAGGTGAAGAATGCGGCTAGAATTGTGGGAGATCCAGAGCTGTACCAGAAGATGCAGCAGGCGCAGGAGATGATCAAGAGAGACATCACTGCAGTGGCAAGTTTATACATGTAAGTAGACTAAAGAAAAGAAAAAAAGGTCATGCCGAGAGTTTTCGTGTATATGAGCGTGGGATACAGGCATGTAATGCAGACGCACAAGGCAAGACTTTGACGACATGATGGACCGAAAGAAGAAGAAAATGTGCCTGATAACCCTAATTTGTCATTGAAAGAGGTTTAAACTTAAGAGACATATAGCTAGCCACATGTGAGTATTTGATTGGTAGTGAATCGCGATGAAGAAATGGGGAAAGTGTTTCCTCCATAGGAGCATGATGAAAATCATTGTAGCATTCTAAACAATACCCTTTCAAAACGCCAAACAGTTTCCAGAATGAAAGAAATGAGAGAATGATAACAAAGTCGTGACTGCTAGCGTTCAATATTAAAACGCCTGCTTGTAAATAATCCACTGTGAACAACCCCCCTTCCGCACCGTAATCAATGATAGTATCTGCATGTTACAGGTGACAACAAAGACTGGGAGAATATGTTACTTCAATGATCATGCGCGTAGAGCGCGTAACCTCTGCTGCAGCTTGTCCTCCTCCTCGGCCGTGGGGTCGTTAGTCTGGGGTTCGGCGGTCGAGGGTGTAGCCTGGTTCAGCTCCTTGCTGAGTTCAAGACCGGCGTCGTCGGCCAGCTTCCCGAGAAGCTCGTGAACAGCATCTTCACCGACCTGGGCGGAGGTGGACTGGGTGATTGCATCTTGGTAGATGCCGTTTGACATGGCGTATTCTTCGTTTTGCTGCTTGAATTGTTCGAGAGTGACGAGGGTCTGCCAGGATGATGTTAGTCGAGAAAATGTCTCGCGAGTTGTACTGTTTCCAGCATCTGAATACGACGAACCTTTTCGGGGTTGGTGTTCTTCTGCGCCATATTCATAGTTCGCGATGAAGAAGCCATCATCTGTGTCATACGGTTCATGGAGTTGTTGGCCTGGATCTGAGCAGCTGAAAGTTCAGCCATGTCTGCCATCTGATCCATTTGTTGAGCCAATGCCTGCTTGGAGAGCAGCATCTTTGCCTTTTGATAAGCCTTCTGAGTCTCGCCCTTCTTGAGAAGATCCTGAATCTGCTTCTTTAGGATAGGATCCTGCTTGGCTGCCTTTTGGGCCTCGCGACGAGCCTGCTTGGCTTGGAAGCGGGCCTGGAACTCGACTTGCATGTCACGAGCCTGCTGACGGTTCGACATGATGGGCTATGTAGTATGGCTGTCGGTTGGAAAGATCGAGCGGGGATAAATGCGAAGGGTAAGGTATTGAGATCGGTCTTATTATGGTTATGAGTAGTAGGGGTTTCACTCGTGGTAGATCAAGGTTGAATGTTGGTTGAGTATCAGTCATGTGAGGCTGTGATGGTAGGCCAAAGTCTAGAACCCTCCCTGGAAGGTGAGGGGCGCCACATAGAAGTTGGCCCCGCGGGCGAATGACGCAACGTCGGGTCCGGAAAAAGGTGCAGATGCGGGTGCACAATCCTCAGCCACAGCCATAGATGCTTGATATTCTAATGGGCTACCCTATATTACTTGATGACAGGCAATGTGTAGCTTTTAAGTACCTAAAGTACTGTGAAAGGCTGCCTCTTCCTCAGTGATGAACAGAGACAAAGGCTTGTGAGATGAAGGATTGTATGTCCAGTATATTCTGGAGCTTATGCCAGATGAGCGAAATGACTTTGACAGACTTTCCCATATCCATAACCTTTATCGTTTGCCCTAGTCACCTCAATGTTTGCATCGTAGCTCCAGACATTATATAAATATCCTAATGGGTATAACATGCAGTAGGTTCTCGAGGCCAATTCCTTGTCCTATGTCGACATTCGATATATAGCATACCTGTGTTGCAGAGACTTGCAATCATTTCTATTCTTAATAGTTTCCTCCACCAGTATCTCCGAAGCTGTCGCATCAGTCTATCTTATCTGGCTGCTGAAGGGTGATAGTCGGCAGAGACTAGCACTGTAGTCGGCGGAATAATTAGTCTAGTATAGTAGTACCAGACCCTTCAAGCCGGTAAAGATTGACTGGGATGAGTAAATTTAGTGTCAACACCAACCAGCTGATTAAATCAAATGGAATGAGAATCCACTTCGTTCATTAACAGGCAATCGAGATGGATGAATCGGAAATTTGATACGAAGCATGTAAATGAAGCAAGCGTATCGCGTATCGCGGAGATGGGAATTCCCCTCCTCTTGAATACATGTCAATATCTTGGGAATGTCAACCATGGGGTTCATGAACGGATGGCATTCCTTGACAATTCGTAGATCCTGTTATTTAGTAGAGTTCAGTTAAGTGTTTAATGATCTCCAAACCTAGGCCAGATGTAAGCCTGTCTCATGTTGAGCTCGGTTCATGTAAAACTCGGGTACCAAGCATACTACTGTCTTATGTGAAAAAAAAAAAAAGAGATTCTGGAAGAACTTTTCTTTAATTGATTTCAAGGAGGAATGTGGCAAGGCATACCTAGGTAAACAGCAAGTCGGACACAATGGGTGAGAAGGAAGAAAGACTCTTCATTATACCGGCTTCCTTAGGTACGGAGAACTTTGTGAAAAATCACCCTACCAGTTGTTTCCCCCTTTTCTTTTCTATCAATCAATCAACGACTGACTGTTTCACATACATGGCACAACCTGCCCCCCTTGATCTTCATCGAAATCTCAATCTAAGATTCAAGAGGACCCCTTCCGTGTCTCACCTTCTTCTCTCCCCCCCTTTCGTTTTCGCGTACATCCTTGCCTCCTGCCCCTTTTACCACCCTGACGACTACAATGTGCAATGCGGGCTTGCGCACAGATCTTGCCTCAGGCCACCTGTGGGCTCGTCATCTGGCGGGAACGGAATGAATGGTCTGGGATGATCCCGAAGCCAACTAAAACTAGTGGCACGTTCCAGCAGTCGGGGACACGATCCTAGGACTTACCATGAGCAAGTTTTGGCTTGAATCAAAAAGGAAGAAATAGAAGACAAGAGACGGCCTTTCATAGCCTCGAGTAATTTTTGACTTGACTATTTTAGTGAGACGCGTCTGTTCATGAATTATAGTAATGTACTCTGCATTGTCCGAGCTAACTGTCAAGCAAGCCCCGTAGCTTCTCATGGTATCAACATACGGATAAATATAAACCAAAAGGGAGCATTTTCGGCTCTGTCGGCTGGAGTCCGTTTTGCAGCTTGCGATTGTTTTACGGAAGTGTTACTCCAAGCTTCCGCCGCGCCCAAGTTTCGTCGGATATTGGGGTTTGACAAACCGACATCATGAACCACCAGGAGATATGGATGACAAAAAAATCCTTCGTACAGGTCATCCATCCAACTAACAGTATCTTCTTCAAGCCAGCTACTTGATGGGATGGCCTTGCGACGCGTATCAAATAGACAATAGACAGTGCTGACAGAAGAATGGGTTGAGCTAAATTTACCATACAAGCATCCATGGTTTGACCAGGCTTGACCCAGCTGACTGTTACAGCGGGGACCCATTTGTCTGTCCGTATTCAAATCTATTTTGGTGCATGCAAGAATTACAGACCAGCGGCAAGAAAACGCCAGTCAGCCTGTAGTCAGCAGCATCGCACCCGCTTACATATTGATTCAATAAACACATCGGCCATCATGAGGAAGAGTACTGCGTCTTGCCAAACATATGCCATCTACGGAACAAATACGGGCTCATGCAACTATGAGTTGCAGAATAGAAGCATGCTCGAAAAGCCCCAACGTAATTTTCACATAGAGTTGATGCTCTTGCTTTAGCTTCGGAGCTTATCAACGCAATGTTTCTCCTTTAGGAATTGATGCCTCAAATGGAACTCTGTGGCTTCAATTCCTTCTGGATATTGCTACTGTTCATGTACATAGGACGTGATAATACTGCTTGCCACTATGATCCGACCTTGCTCTACCTAGTACATAGTAGTCTTCAACTTCTTTTTGTACAGTTCTGGACATACCACATGCACTCACTCATCTTTTCCCAATCTGACGGCGATGATGGCGCCCTGCATACTCCATGGTAAATCGGTGGATGCCTCCTTCGGTTCCCTCTCCCTGGAACCTGTTTGTTGACGTGGCTTGGGTGGAGAGAGGAGGAAGTCATTGTGGATTTGATGGAGCTGGCCTATCCGCCTACAGCTATCAAGTGAGAATGTCTGTGGTATGGTTGGTTATGATTATGATTGTTATGGCCTTGTGCCAAAACAAAAACCATTGGCATCCGATGCCAAGTCCCCATATTCGAAATCGTTCGTATGTCTTCTGCGCTGCCATTCTTGGAACAAGATATTATCTCGTCATAGGGCAGACGACGCATCTCAGAAACAATGACACTATTCCATTTATGTCTACAAGTGTATCTGGGGGCTAAAGCAGTATGTTATGTTAAGAGGGTGGAAAATCATCACAACTGGACGCATGCTGGATTCCCTACATATTTGTGTATACTATCCCGAGGCGACCGAGATTGAGATTGAACACTGGTATTGATGATATGTGTTCAGTTCATAGAGTCTACCGCCATGCCATGCCATGACACGTCAAGAACATGTACATGCTATCTGAAAAGACTGCGATATCTAGATGGGCCAGCAAACCTTGTGACGCTGACAATGAATTCTGAGTATCTTCGAAAGAAGGAAAGGGAAGGGAAAGAGGTTGTTTCAATAGCCTGTAATCCACCAATGGTAACAAGTCATAGCGCCACAATCATCGACCGAAAAGATGTCTTTCAATAAAGAGCAATGGCCAAGACGTGACACCTTGGGTGGTGGTGAATTGGCCTGAGCAAATATGGAACAGTTCCCATGGACCTCCTACTTTCGGGTGCCATTGTGCACTCAGAATGGCCATCGACCATCAACGGTAAAGGAAGATGACCTTTAGGGTCCGAAAATCCACCATCTTGCTCAACGGGCATACAACCTCCGACGAAGCAGCTGTGTCGACCTACCTAACTTGGTTGTTCTTTGTGACGAGAGTAGATTAATGGTACAATGGTATAACCTGTAATCGATTTGATTCTTTCTCCTCCGCCCCCTTTTCTTCCCTTCGGAACTTAGACTTCCCTAGAGTCCCACTCGCGAGACGACACATTTGTGTCTTGAGGTATGTCCTCTGGCGTGCTCAGACTTGCTGCAAAGTCCAGTTAGGCCTCACCTGCCAATTATTATCACTAGATCTTATTGTGGAGAGCCCTAGCCAAGCCCCCTGCAGCTGGCCAGAGCCACCAGCCTGAAGCTACAGCGGGGATACTGGAACTCCTGCCTCCGTAGGTGATGGCGTGCCTCCCTTTGGCCATTGAAGGGCCCCGTCCAAGTCTGCGAAAGCTGCCCTTTGGGGGGGGCTTATGGTGCCATTCCATGATAAAAATGGCAGGAACCTTACCTTACTGTACCGGTGCACTTGCAAGGTTACGAACCCACCTTGCTCAGGGATACCTACCAGCCGGATGTCCTCCCTTCTCCTCCCCCCCTAAGCCTCTTCCCCGCCCACGCCAGACTAAAATGAGGAACTCAAACACAACTCAGGGGGCGGGCTGTTGTTGTCTTCCCGCACTTTCCTATCCTTACCCCTAAGTTACTGCCTCAGGCATAAAGATCTTCATGGGCTTGAGAGCCCCTTGGAAACCCTACGTGTCCTCTAGATAAAGAGCGTCGAATCCGCTCCCATCCTTCATAGAACCGTGGCCTCAAAGCAACCAAGATTGACTCACACTCAAAAGCCATTTAGACGAATGACCGCCTAGAACGTCAACAGGCAAAGAGAACACTTGTCCTCTTATTTTCCCTTCACGATCGCATCTGTCGCACGTTCTAGTCGGTCACCTGACGTCAACTCAAGCTCCTAAGGCCAGGCCTCGCTGACTCACACCTGCCGCCTAGTTTGATGGTGGATATCACATCGTCACTGCCTGCCTGCGCCTCAATAAACCCGGATCAACCGATTTATACCATCAGTTGTGTGATTGTATAACACATCAAGATCAGCTCTGGATTTCATTCCATCACGACAACCCAATACTACCGACACAACACCAGCCATTATGTCCTTCTCACAAGAATCCCCCTTACCCAAGTTTGAAACCTCACCAACAGAGTCTCTTCTTTCTATTCCAGGCGAACCCTACACCTCATTATTTCCCGCTGTGACGCCCACAGCTACCAACACCTTGAATCCCATGGAGATGATGACTCCAAAGTCTTTTGTAGACGAGAAGACAACAGCTTCTCAACAAGAGCCTGCCACACCCCCGAACTCGGGATCAGAAAAGAAGACTACAAAGAAGCGCAAGTCATGGGGCCAAGTTCTCCCAGAGCCAAAGACCAATCTTCCTCCTCGGTACGTCGATATCAACATGATAATTCCATGCAAGACCCCACTAACAGACTATCCCCAGAAAACGAGCCAAGACTGAAGATGAAAAGGAGCAGCGTCGTGTCGAGCGTGTTCTTCGAAACCGCCGCGCAGCCCAATCTTCACGAGAGCGCAAGAGGCTCGAGGTAGAAGCCCTCGAAATCCGAAACAAGGAGCTCGAGGCCATTGTTGAGTCTGTCCAAAAACAGAACATGAGATTGATGGAGGAACTCAAGAACTATCGACAGAGCGCTGGCATCGTTACTCGCTCCTCATCCCCACTCTCATCTCTTCGGGACATGCCCGTGACACTTTCTCAAGAGCTCTTCAGCTCGCAAGATGGTCACAATACCAACGCTGATTCATCCGCTACTATCATGGATGATCTCCTTATCTCATCGGGCAACGCCACCGTCAACCCGGCGTCACTCTCTCCCAGCTTGTCCCCTGTCGACGAGTCACCCGAACTAGCCACAACGCAACCATCGCAGGAGGCGAAGAACAGGGAACAGACTAGCACCTCCCCCGACCTGACACAATGTCCTGCAGAGACGTTGTTTGACCCGCAGTGTCACATGTCGGCGAAGATGCCCCAGTCGTCCCTGTCCTCGCCAACTCCGACGTCGGCAACCTTGGCCTGGCTCCTGCAGCTCCAGATGATGCTGCTTTCAGCCTCGGCGGTCCTCTCGGCATGTCAGCGGCCTCTGACACAGATCGCTTTTTCCTTGAGAGCGAACTTCTCGCTTCTCCCAACTCCTCAACTCTTGACGACGATTATCTGGCTTGTAACGATTCCTTCCGCCAACAAGACTTCGACCTCTTCGACATCAACGACTTCTTCAACGACGAAGCAAACACTGTCGCTACAGACACTGTGGCAGCGGGCGAATTTGGTGCCGCGAACCACGACCTCGAAGCCAAGCTCCCCGACTCTGAGAATCAAGTCCCTTCGAGCTATCCTCACTCGCAGCCCCTTCCTGGCGCGTCCTTTAGCGGATGCGACGTTGGTGGCATTGCGGTTGGACTCTAAGGGACATGAGGATCAAGTCGAGAGCTTGCGTCGCGAAGCCGATGGTGCGCGCGACCATGAACGCGAGCTAACACAGTGTCTTCGCAACATCACCTTGCCGTCAAAGCAAGTCCTCATGACTTTGTTGTGGGCAATAAGGGTCGAAGAACAGAAGATACTACAGAGGACAGACAGGGTTGACTTGATATCTCGTTCTCTCGGCGAGAACAACCTGGCAAGCCATAATAATTTTGTTTTACAAGTGGTGGGAGCAAAGCGGAAGGTGACAGAGCCATCCATTAGCTCAGTCAAGCGAAGTCGGCTGGCATAAAAATTCTTTTCCTTTTCTTACTTGGCCCTCGACATACTAGAGAGCGCTGGAAATGGTGGAGATGGCAAAGGCGTAACGGTTTATGATCACAACGTCCCCGTGGAAGGGGGCCAATTAATACCAGAAGATCTGGTTGCAAATATTGTATTAGTATGAAGCAACGTGTCAAATGAATCGCATGTTTGATCTTCCAAAGCTTACATTGTCAGACACCCTGTTCCGTGCATAATACCTGTCGTGCCATCCCATTTAAGACAAGTCTCAATTAAATTATACGGAAATTCCTTCCAGTATTATTCGAGTTTGGAATCATGAGCACTTAATGCATTGCTCTTGATACACTTCAACGAGAGTAAAATAGGAGCCGTCAGCCCAGGCAAGCTCCATGATGACATGCACAAAACCGCAACAACTCGCATCAAAATACGTGCGATATGATTTCTTGGCTCCTAGGTTGGCATCTTGCATTACCACAGTCCTTCCATCTCTTGCATCGCCGCTTCATCGTCTTCGAAACTATTACCGACATCTCGGCCTCCATCACTCGAAATATTTGTTGATCCATCTTCTGGTCGGCCACGGTCCTGCTCCTGAGCCTCCGCAATGAAAGCATCAAGGCCATCTTCTTCAAGTCTAGCTTGTGGTTCCCAAGCCTTTGCTCTTCCTTGCCCCTCAACCTCTGCTATTAAAGCCTCTAGATCGTCCTCGTCTGGTTCCTTCTCATTGCGAATTGGCAGTTTTGGATGTAGTAGGCGGGGTGTAGCCCCATAGAGGTCGTCATCATTGGGAATTTCATCATCCATCTGTGGTGTTTTGGGTCTATCCGCCAACGGTGGTAGGGTTGGATCATCTCTGCTGGGATTACCATCACCGCCAGTGACCAAGTTGTCGTTATCGTCATCCGCACTGACGGTCTCTTTAGGTTTACCCTCATTAATGTATCGTTTCCTTTCTTCCGTGACCTCTTTCTTGTGCCCAGCCTTTTCTACCATGCCAAGAGCATCGAGAAATCGAGCTTTGGGAAAAAGGTCGTCGAGCCAGAGCTGATAGAAGGAGAGTAGACGGGCGGCATCTGAGAACTAAACATTGAATGCCGTCTTAGTTTTTGATAGATTCTGAACACCGAACCAAGTGTTTCGCGTACCTCATGTCCTTTCCCTTTAATCTTGAGATCTCGAGCTCGCTGCCTCAGTTTTGGTAGTCCTTTGGGGCCTAACAATCTGTTTATCAATTAGCAACTCGACATTTCAATTGACGCAGAAAATTCATAGAACCCACCGTTTCTCGTCGAGTTTGACATTTGGTACTCGGGCTCTTTTTTGAACTGATACTTCTTGGTCGATACCTAGGCCAGATTCAGGCTCCTTCCGCTTCTTCGAAGATTCCGGAGGGGGAGATCCAAAAGGATCGTCAGAGAAGTCGTCGACATCGTAGTTATCTAAATCGTCGTGTCTAGAAGTATTGAGGATATCGGCTGATGGCATAGTTGCGTGTTTAGAGTGTAAGGGTAATCGTGCTGTCAGATGCGTAGGAACCAACTATCATATGAGACTCACATAAAGCGCGTCTCAAATGGTAGTAAGACGCGACAACGTTTAATTGATTACCTAGGTATGGGAGGAAGACCCACCCATTTTGAGAGACCAATTATGTCGCCATCTGATACGATGACCGTCCCACGTGACTTAACACCTCAGGCACCACATGCGCCGGCTGCAGCTTCGAATGTACCGAAACCAACGACCTCAGAACTATTAAGATCAAAACGATCAACTGCCCCCCGGACGAAGCATCGCACAATGGCCGAGACGACGACAAAGCAGGCAACCCCTTCCTTCGTCGGAGCTAGCAAGGTCGTTGAGACCGAGTATCCGGTATGTTGACTTCCAATTAAAGCCGGGATGGAAGAAGCTAATTGAGAGGTCTCATCATAGCTCATTGATAACGATCCGTACGTCTTCCGCTCTTGCCCTGCCTTCGAACCGTGGCAATCGTGAAAATGCACCTCTAAATATACCAAATCTTGGGCTTGACCCAATGCTAGACGTCGTACTAAATCATTGGCAGCCATTTCAAGCGAGTTGTTCGTTATGCCCGAACCTCCGACTACGTTTACGGCGCCGTCGCCGCCGCTTTCGCCCCTACTGCCCTCTATGCTCTGGAGCGTTTCGCCCCTTCTCACGTAGGAAAGGGTGGTTTTGCCAAAGCTATGCGTCTGGCTGGTGGTGTTGGTATCATTGGTGGTTTCCTTTACTTCTACCAGCGATCATGCCGTACGTTACTTTTGGCCCTCGGAGGCGACTCATTGCAGGTTTTCGAGAGCACGAGCTAATCATATTAATCGCCCTAGTCCGTTTCTATGGTGCCACCGAGAACGCCCGCGAGATTGAGATGGACATGCGTGAAATGGTGGACAAGGTCAAGAAGGGTGAGCCTCTCTACGGTGTCAGCCGATTGAGTCCCCATATGCAGGGTGTGGCTGCTCGCCAGAGCCGCTACTCGGCTCTATTCATCAGCACAATCCCGTGGTTCAACTTTGTCAACCATAACCAGCACGGGGTTGATACGGCCAAGTACTATCAGCAAGCTGAGCGAGAATTGGCAGCGGAAGGTCGTTAGGGTGTTTAGTAATAGGGATAAGGGAAGTAGGAGAAGAGAAGAAGGAGAAATATCGATTCTGGACCGGTGAGGAGTGTGTAAAGTTCTCGCAAGGAGAATGCAGTTTTCGAGTAGGTGAAGAAAGAGGTGTATATCAACAGCAACTGGCGGGGGTGGAATGTCTTAACGGCATCAATTTTCTTGTAAGGTGAAAATAGAATATACTGCAAACAAGCGATCAGAAACAGTTGGTGGAAAGTTCTTGCGTGAAATGCCCTGCGATTGGGGTTATATCATTAGACGGTGCACAATGGGTTGTGACTTGATTTCGCTGGAAGTACTTGCATTCACCCATGTTGAGTGAAATCTAGGTGTAAAAATACTTGTACTCACATAAACAATACCAGCTGGTCTATTCATACAGGATCAGTATTTGAATCAAATCTAAGTCAATGGAAGCGATGCGGTTTTGGTGGTTTGAGTGAATCCCGTGATCGTCTTGCTTCTGAGTCCATGTCTGTTTACATGCATCGGCAGTTGACTGAAGTGATGACCTTTACACAAGGGCTGATAACGACTTAGGGTCGAACAGAGCCGATCATACATGTGTGTTGGTTGATCCTTCCTTCTATCTAGGACTGTAAGAAAACGTATCATGGCTGTGGCCGGTCCTCCTTCCCTCTCTCATCGGGCATCGGCCAGCTCCGTATCCTGGGCAGGTCTCGGCAGCCAATCACGATGCATCTCTTACAAAAGGAAACGATGAAACGACCCTTATCCGTGATGTAGCTTCCTGAAGAGGAATCGTTAAACAGGCCTCTCTGTTTGACTCTGTTTTATTTGCTGCTACTACTTGACGGTTTCTTTCTCATTTGTTGAATATAAAATTTCGACCCTTTCATCTCCTCTTGCTCCTCCCTATTGATTTCCCAACTCAAATCCAGCTGTTTTCCCTCGTCCACTTCACAGCCTGCTCATGAATGAGTTAATTGCATTTTTGTTTAGATGATAAGCCTCTTTTTTTGACTTGACCACATTTTGATCTACTCCCAGTCCATCATGGCTTCCAATCAAGCAGAACTCCCTATGGACCTCCCCATCATCGACCTGGATCTCTATCTAAACGGACCCGTTGATTCTCCTGAGGTCCGAGCTGAGTGTCAAAAAGCTGCCCAGGCATTCATCACCTACGGTGCTCTCGTCTTACACGACTCTCGAGTGTCTGAAGAGGACAATTCAACTTTCCTTGATATACTCGAAGACTACTTTGCTCAACCCCAGGAAGAACTCAAAAAGGATGAGAGACCTGAACTTAGCTATCAGATTGGCGTCACACTCGAGAACACGGAGAAGCCCAAATGTGCCGTCGACGAGCCTTGTCTAGACGTTATCCAGAGACTGGACCCTTCCCAGAGGCCGCTGGACATCATGGCACACTCACCTGACCCCAAGTGTAGATTCTTCTGGAGAATGTCTGAGCCACCACCCTTCGAGACAGAGTTTCCTGGACTTAATGCATCCAACATTGTACCCGAGGCGCCACATATCAAGGATAGATGGACTCCCGCCATGAACCAGTGGGGTTCATCTATGAAGAATGCGCAAGTGCTCCCTCTTAGTCATATCTCATGTCATGTTAACCAGTGATTCAGTGTCTCAAAATTGGCCGAGATGACAGCTGTTGGCCTTGATTTGCCCGCACAGTATTTTAGTGATGCTGGTCGATATGGGTTGGTTATTCTTCACTCGCCTTACACAAGCCGTTCACTCCGCTAACACCATTCCATGTAGCCCTCATCTTCTTGCTCCAACAGCTTCCGACCTGAACAAGTATGGCAAGAAGGATACCATCCTCGCTGGCTTTCACACTGACCTCAACTTCTTTACCATCCATGGTCGCTCCCGTTACCCAGGCTTGCACATCTGGGCCCGTAATACGGGCAATCGCATCGCTGTCAAGATTCCTCCTGGCAATTACTTGCTTGTCCAGGCCGGCAAGCAGGTCGAGCACATCACTGGTGGATTGATCAAGGCTGGGTACCACGAAGTCGTTGTCAATGAAAAGACAATCGAGACGATTGAGAAGCGTAAGAGAGATTACCCCAATCGACCTTTGGTTCGCATATCGAGCACACTCTTCTGGCATCTGGGTTCCGACTTTGACCTGGCCCCTATTCCCAAACTCGCTGAGAAGGCCAAGGAGGTCAGAGCTCAGCAATTCAACCTCGGTAGGGACGAAGGAAAAGAAGTTGAATATCCCGCCATGAAAGTCGGCCATCAAGTGCAGGCGTAAGTAGAAACAGTAACTTGATATGTTATCGGAATGTGACTGGAACTAACATGCTCGTTCAAATAGTGAACTCAAGCACATTGCTCTCATGACCTGAATTTCACGACGGACAGATACTTTTCAACAGCAATTAAAAAGAGGGGGGGGGGGTTTGGAGGGATTCCCGTCAGTTGCTTATCTAGATGTGGCAAGGACAATCATTTCTCAAGATCCAAAGCACTATGTTTGCAAAAAGAGTGAGCCAAATTGGACACGCTGACAGGCTACCAAACATCAAGGCACCACCAGATGTGATGCTTTGTACAAGTGATCTACAAAATAGGGAGACGAGTATGAATAAATGAAAACACGAGAAATGACAACGTTTGATGAATGTTCATATCACTTATGCTGGCAACTCACGCAAACTGGAATGACCTCCATCAGCCCACAAAGACCTTGATGATCATCCTGCCACTATACACACAATACCTTGATTCCCATCCTCCTGCAACTGGGTGAAAGAATATTACAGATTGTATTCGCAGTGTTGTTCTTTGGACACATCAATCATGAAATTTCGACAAGTATCTACATAACTAATTCCCTCATTCCCTCAGCTGCTCTCCTCGTACTCAGGCCTCCTTGGATCGAGGTTCTGTTGTGTCAGGAACCACCTTGTCAGGCTCGGAACCGCCATGCTCGGAGCTGGTCACTCGTTCAACAGCGGGAGCCTGGTTCTGAGCGCTGGTCTCCGCAGTAGGAGGAAAGTCCTCACGCCAAAAGTCCTTCTTACCGCTGTACAACCTAACGACCCAAGGAGGAAAGAAACCGCCGGGAATACGCCAAGTCCATCCGTCTCTCTCCTCATAATTGGGAGGTACAATCCGGCCACCCGAGGCCACCTTGATAAGCCAAACAATGGTGTTGATTATCATGTAGGACATGATACCGGCAATAAGACCATCAGCGATAGAGTACGTGAACGGCATCAGGGCAATTGTGAGGAAGGCTGGCACGGCATCGCCCATATATCTCCAGTTGATCTCGGTGACAGCGCTGACCATCATGGAGCCGACCAAGATGAGAACACACCCAGTAGCCCAGGGAGGAATCGAGGCAAAAATCGGAGCAAAGAAAACAGAGATGAAGAAGCAGAAGCCTGCGCACATGGCCGTGAGACCAGTCTTGCCACCTTCTGAGATACCGGCACCAGATTCGACGAAAGCGGTAACAGGAGGGACGCCAAGCACAGCACCAATGGAGATGCTAAGTGCATCCACCATATAGGCGATGGAAGACCCCTCAAAGTCCTGAGTCACAGGATCCATAAGGTTGGCGAAGCGAGCCATACCGTACAGAGTACCTGTACAGTCGAGAATGTCGACGTAAAGGAAGGTGATGAGAGCTAGTCCGAACTGGCCACTAGCTCCCGAAATATTGAACTTGAGAACGTTGAGGATGCTCGAAATCTCATGGAAGTCAACGACCTTCTTGAAGAAATCGAAGTTGCTGTCGCCAATGTCGGTATAGGGGAAGTACGAAACAGGGGTTCCTCTAGGCCAGGAAATGATGCTGACGAGCAGAATGCCGGCAATAACAGCTCCTTTGACACGGTACATCATGAGGAGAACAGTGAAGATGCCGCCGCAGAAGATGCCGACCCACATGCCCGGGAATCGCATCTTGTCCCATGAAGGACAAGTTCCATCTTCGAGTTTGTTCTCAGGTCGACAACCGGCCAGCTCAACAGGAGTTGAGGTAGCACCGACAATCAAGCCGATTCCCTCACTGTACGTCAATCCGATAATGGTGAGAAACAGGCCGATACCAACGCTGGTGGCAAGTTTGATAGGACGAGGAATGGCACGGGCCAGCCATTGGCGCAGACCGAAGAGGGCCAGAGCAAAGAAAATGAAACCTTCGATGAAGATGGCAGTAAGGGCGAGCTCATAGGGAACAGATCCGGAACCGTGGAAACCAACTAAGATTGCATTTTCTTTTAGTCAAGTTCAGTTTCAGTGGCAAAGGTAAGTATTTGCTTACCGACAGTGTACGTGAAATAGGCATTAAGACCTTTCGATGACCGTTAGCTTCTTCGTCCTTTTGACTACAAATTTGCTTTGCAGTATGCATTGACTCAACATACCCATCCCGGGAGCAAGCCCAACGGGACTGTTACAAAGTTAGCGCCATGACACCTTCCTGATATAGCAAGAGCCGATCAACATACAGATTAGAGAAAAGGCCCATGAAAAAAGTAGCAAGAGCAGATATGGCAGCGGTGGCAGTAACAGCGTCGCGTCGGATATTCTGCACGCAAAGCAGATACTCGGTGTTCTCCGTACAGATAGGATCGTCGGCGCCTCCATTGCAGACGCAAGTGCCACCAGAGTCAGCGACAATGGAGGCATTGACGGCGATAATGTAGGCCATGGCAAAGAAAGTCGCAAGGCCGGCTCGCATCTCGGTGAAGAAGTAAGAGCCCTTGCGCTCACGTGGCTAGTAACCACCGTTAGTACAGAGTATAATGCGACCAGTTTGTTGCAGAATGCGCGTAGAGAGGTAAAGCAGTCAACTTACATGACCAGATCCTTCAAGCTGGAACCAGCGACCAACGGCACTGGCCGCGATTCTGCGGTTGGTGGTTTCGATCCAAGCCATGACAAGGAAACTAACAAGAATATGCTAGGCAAGATCTGCGAAGCACTACAGACGCGCAATTTATCTGTTTGAGTCGCAGGACGACAAGACAAACAGAATCGGATAAGGAAGGATGAGAAGAAAAAGTGTCAACGGGGGGCGGGATGATACTGGGGGACCGAGTCAGTTTTTAATGATTTACACAAAGAGAGAGAGAGAAAAAAAA
>JABGLY010000192.1:47069-59563 GCA_013623525.1 Fusarium dimerum | reverse complement strand
ATTTCTAAGGAATCTAGCAAATTAGACCCTTATAAGACCCTAAGGGAAGCTTCTGAAGCTAAAAAGAGAAAATATAAGGCCTTAGGCCCCTATTTCCAACCCCTTATTATCTCTTCTAGTGGCCTTCTAGACCTAGAATTAGCTAAGGCTTATAAGAAATTATAGGATTTTCTTACCCCTTGGGCTGCTAATAGGCTAGATATTATTATAAGTGGGGCTCTAATGCGGACTAAGGCTAGGGCTGCAATTTCTCTTAGGAGAAATCCTAGCCTTAATTAGCCTTTATTAGCTTTTATAAGCCCTATAAGAGACTATATACTTCTTATTTAAATATAAGAAGTCTTAGGGTTATTTTAAGCCTATTTTAGGCCTCTTATTAGCTTATTTAAGCTAAAAAAGTTACTCTTTTATCTTTATATTCCTTTTTATTTCTTAGGGTTACCTTTCTTTTTATTCTTTTTATCTCTTTTTATCTTTCTTTATATCTCTTATTATTATATAAGCTATAAAAACCCTAAAAAATAACCTAGCAAAAGAGCTTTAGTTAGTTATAAATATATTTAAGTTAAAACCCTAACCCTACGCTGAGTGTAATGGACGATCAAGAGTATCTAGGAAGTCATAAGAGCGACCCAACTGATGTTTCGTATACCTTATACAACCGGAGAGAGAGCATTTGTTACATGTCACCTTCGGCGTGGCTACTACAGAATCTGCACATGACACTTACTGAGGCCATCATAATCGCATACTAGGGTGGCTATATTAACTAATGATATAAATGTGATGGCGGTATGTATGCTGTTAGAATGGGAGCCCAAGAAGTTACTGCTTACCTTGTCGCCTCTGTGAGAGTTGTCTGTGAGAACAGTCACCAGAGACACGGTCAAGAGACAAGTTTGCACTTGGGAGGCCTGCCAGAAGATCAAGGAACAACCTCCAGGCTACTTTATCCGCCAGCTCAAGGTCAACGTCGCATGCCACTCCATCAAATCTTCATAGCTTATGGCAAGTAAAGGGAAACACATGCCTCAGCCGTCATTTGAGGCAATAAAAGCACCGAGTCAGTCCTAAAACTTGCTGGCGAGGTGTTAAGCCATGGAGAATCACTGCAATTGCCAAAAGGAACCGCCGAGGGCGATGTTATCGTCAACTTGCCACCTTACCCATAGAAACATAACAAGGAGTATCAGTCTGAGAGCCAAGTCAGTAGGGACCGAGATTCCGTACATTTTCTAACCACGAACTTCCTGGCTCGCGAACTCTCGAAAGCTGCATTCTACACTCTGAGTGCCGTAATGTGATCAGGCTTGATAGGGGACAGTGGCTACAAGATCACCAGGTCCTTAATGATACTATTTCTGCCTGCGCGGGATACCCAGCGATGGCGGTTGAACCGGTGTGCCAGGTTGTCGGCTTGCCTGGAGCGGAAGGTTTCATTTTGAACGATGTTGTCGTCCAGTCTCCTCTGGTTATGGCTGATTCGAAACTGGTTAAAACGCTCGCAAAGTCTGAAGCCAGTCAGGCTAACCAACACGCTTGACTCGGCTTGGTGGGGAATTCTGCATCGTGGCACACGATGGAAATAGCTGGATCAAGCACTGCGAAGGACAGGTCAGGCTAGGCCAAGCTGCTCACCAGAAACTGGCTGTCCTACCGCGAAGCGAATCCATCGAGAAATACTACCACCGTCTCGTGAATAGCCTTTATCCTGAGCTTCTAGGAATTGGCTTACGATATGGGCCCCTTTCCGTGGTCTTAACAATATCTCCTGTGCACAAAATGGTAAGAAGATCGCCGCGACGTTGCATGAGACAACAGTGCCCGAGTTGTCCTACGCGATACAATCCACTACAATTGACCACAGCCTCCTACTCTTTTTCCCTGCTAGCTATGAAAGAACCTTGCACCGAGCCGAGAAACTATGTGTTCCAACAGTAATCAGACTCTTGTGTATTGCTGATGGGAAGTTGTGGGAGCTCGAGGGCATAGAACTTCTCCAAACCCGAGATGGCCTTAATAATTATTACAATTATGTCGAGTCGCGGACAGACTCATTCGGCTTCTTCGCCACTGTTGATCATACTAGGCCAACGCTTCGTGTTCTCAAGATTGTTGCTGGCACTGAAGGCAGAGCTCATATCATCTCTGAAGAACTAACAAATGGCAAATACCTGTACTCGACATATGCCTACATGGACATATCTGCCAGATTCTCTATCGCAGCTCGGGAGCGATTTCAGGCATACAAAGGCCTTCACTTCAGGGCCCTGGATTTAACCAAAGACCCCGCTGTACAAGGAGGCCGGGCTATCAGGCGTTGACGCTGCCATTTATGATGCTCCTAACCCCTACCACCTCAACACAAGCATCATCTCGAGGCCGGCCAAAGCGTCAACATTGCAGCCGAGAGTAATGAAAGGACGACTAACGCTGCTTCATCATCCTGGCGATTTGGGCTCTCCGAGTATCACGCAACTGCGCAATGTTCTTGATCGTCGTGGTCTTGAGACAAACAAAGTGGCATTGCAGGAGCACGAGCAATTCAAAGGAGAGAACCAAGACATCATTATTTCTCTGCTTAAGTTCGAGCAGCCGTTCTTCAGCTCCATCTCCATCTCACTCGCTCAGTTGAAGTCCTTCTTAGAACTAGAAACTAGAATCGGTACTACAGAAATGATTTGGATCAAACGGCCCGCACAGCATGGTTTAATGGCCTCAGACGACCCTGGCTTCGGCCTTTCGTTGGGTCCGTCGCGCGTACTACGCTCTGAGCAGTAGTTAGTTATTACGACACTTCAGATCGATCAATTCAATGATGCATCGCTTAAAGCTGTAATAAATCTCGTGATAAGTGTCCTAGATCATCAAGGGGATGGTGCTGAGTCAAGACGCGTCGCCACTACTATGGACCCAGACTGCGAGTACGTTGCCAATAATGGCGTCGTCAAGGTCGCTAGGTACCACCCGGTATCTTGAATACAGGAAAATACATCCAGAGTATCGAAACCAGAGGCCGTGACGTTTGAGATTGGGCGTATGGAACAATTACAAACGCTCAGTTGGGTGCCGTGTCCAACATCTGACCCAGGCTATCGCGAGATCTCAATCGAACCTCGATGCGCGGGATTAAATTCTCGAGTAAATCCTTTCATATTGCTTGAAGCGGGTTCATTAGCATGCTGAAAATAGCTGATCTGGATGTGCTTCTCTGCATGGGTGTTGTCGAAGTAACTGGTGTTGGCATCAGGCTCGAGGGATCTGGAGTCATTACAAAGGTGGGAGCAGATGTTAGCGGGCTTCAACCGAGAGATCGTACTTTCTATCCTGCCGATAACTGCTACTCTACGTAGATAACTATTTCGCCTCAACGTTGCGCCAATATTCCGTCGCAATTGGCGTTTGAGGATTCCCCCACGATGCAGTGCGACTGTTATTCACTCTCTACTCGATCTTGTCGGATTACGACCGGGACAATCTATTCTACTAATCCACTCCGCATGTGGTGGAATCAGTATTGCAGCCCTCCATTTGTGTCGCAATATCGAAGGCTAAGAGGTGAGTGTGAAGCGCTTTCGCCCTGACCCGTCTTGTAAGGGGCTAACTTGACTGGTGACAGATATATCATATATACTACAGTCAGAAATGAATAAAAGATACAGTATCTCGTGGAAAGCTTTGGGCTGCCGCGATCCAGAATCCCTAAGTCCCGATACGCCTCGTTCCTGTACAATATACGAGTAGCCAGAGGACCGCGGTGTTGACCTGGTCCTCAATAGTATATCCAGAGATCTGCTGCACACTTCATGGCAATGCGTAGAACCATGCAGGAGAATTTATTGGCAAAGTGCACCTGTAAATTGATCTATTCGAGGCCAACAGATGTTTCATTGTTATTGACCTGGCCAGGTTTGACCCAGCAAGCTGTCAGAAGTGAGTATTTTTTCTTTATTTCTCTGTACTCTCGCCTTTTACCATCGAATATTGAAGGCTGACTTTGGCTCCGTGGTAATGATCGAAGCTGATAGATCAGCCAATCAAGCCCGTCAAAGTGTTCGACGCTTCTGATGCCGAAGGAGCCTTTCGGTACATGCAAAAAGGAGTTCATCTAGGCAAGGTAGTGGTGTTCATTCCACCTCAGAGCAGTAGGCTCCTCCTTGTGTCTTCAAGGCCTCTTCAAATGAAGCTCAATGCAGCAGCGAGTTGCCTTCCCGTAGGTGGATTCGGTGGACTCAGCTATGCTGCTCCGACGTGGATGGTAGAGAGGGGAGCCCGGTACCTCATCATCTTCTTCCAGTCAGCCGGTCTAAGTGTCAGAGATAAGGCCTTCTCTCGAGAACTTGCGTCCCAGGACTGCACCGTGTAGAGCAGCCAGGGTTGATATTCCTAACCTGGCTGACGTGGAACATGCCATGGCTTCTGCGCTACCGGGAAAGCCCATGAGGGGTGAGATGTCCTTTCCATGGTCCTGCGCGGCAAGCCGTTTGCTGATATGAGCTTGGAAGACTGGGACATGGTAGTGAAGCCTAAGGTCCACGGAACTTGGAATCAACATCTCGCTGCACCTAAACACCTCGACTTTTTCTTGGCAACAGGTTCTATCAGCGGGACATTTGGTACCCCTGTGCAGGCTAATTAGGCTGTTGGTAACGCGTAGCTGACAGCGCTATTTGAGCATCGCCAAGCCCTTCGTTTGCCAGTGTTTGTACTACAGATTTGGCTGATCGAGGACATTGGCTATCTTGGATAAAGCTCAGAACGTGCTGAGGCGCTGAGAGCGGCCGAAGGTTTTTCTTACGAACTCGAAGTTACCCACGGGTCTGAATTGGGCTCTACTCTCGAGCGGCCCGCACCATCCCCGGTATCAGCTGACTATTGTTCTGCGGCGTGACAAATCATCATCGGACCCAACTAATCGCGTGGTTTCAAAGAAGAACAGCCGTGCTGCCCTATATCACGACCAAGATGAACACATGTTTATCATAAATCTCCGCCTTGAATCTCTCTGGCATAGTAAGACTCAGAATAGTAACTCTGCTTCCGTTTCTACTCTCGTGATAAGCAGCATCAACGTGGGTACAGAAGTTTCTCAAGCTTGCCGTACAACCCAGCTCTACATATGCGCCTAAGAGGTCTATAGCCGCGAGGGGTGCATCCAATGGTAGCCTCAAGCTTAATTTCCATGCAATGTTCCCGATCATAATCAGAGCGTCGTTTCTTAGCCCAAGGAAACTGAGTGCTCGAGAGACACCTCACGAGTTTTTACGTGGCAAGATATAAACGTGGTCACCAGCTTTATAAGTGAAGTCCTTGGAAGAAGAAGCTTAAGATGTCTCTTCTCAGAGACACCGGGACTGGAGATCGAGTGTGCCTCCGTCAGTCACTATGGCACGAGCAAAGCCTTTGTGCATGTTTATTCGCGGTGGTTGACCCAGTGGAACCAGTAGTTCTTATCGTGCTCCAGCCCCATCTCCATTCTTTACCTCGCTAAGGTCATGGGATATTCCGAGCTTCTTAAATAGCTTCTCGTCAATCCATCTTTCAAAATCAGAAAAGGAATGGTTGAAATCACATATATCTGAGACACCCAGGGGGGCAATATGTTCAGCACCGTAGTGGGCGAGTTCAGAGTCAGTAAGACACGGTACTACAGATAGAGTATTTCCTAACCTCTATGTCCTAGGAAGTAGATAACTACTAGATGCCTGGGTCATATAATGAAAGATCAAGACGGCCTAAGAGGATCGGATGGTGGACGAAATAAGGAGAAGGCTGAATGATACGCATGTGAGGACTCACTGTGTCAAAGACAGCAAATCTGACTCCATCTCAACGATGATTTTCCAGCGACTTAAGCCACGGCCCAAACCCTTAAGCGTCATCTGCGTACGGTCATGGTGACATGGTACCTAAGCTTGTAGCATTCATCCTTGATAAGATCGAACTTATGTACAACCATTCAACAGCTAACATGGCTTACTACATCGCAAATGGCCGCCCGACACAGGCACACTCACTATCTCCAAAGGGTTTCCTTCCATGCGCAAGGCGGCAGCTTGTCAAAACTATCTTCAAGCATGCGCTCATGGCAAAACTCGTCGGAGCCAGCACCATAATGTGCTATCGTCACGGTGCACTGAGTCGAAGACAATGACCAGTGGCTGGACCTTCTTAGCCGCATACTTTCCTGCTACAGCATCTTTCAGGGGATTGACGTAGAATCCCGGACTGGGATCACGTAGCCGCGATGTCTTTCGTAGTGCAGCTTCGAGATACGGTATATTTGACAGGTGGCCGACTGCAACAGCATCAGAACCCACCACTACATCGACTTATTACTGCACTTTTCGAAGCACATACGGAATTTCGAGGAGATAGTAAAAGCAAAAGGACAGGAGACTTGAGGTAGTTTCATGTTGAGCAATTATGAACGTGAGTAGATTATCCACGATGGACTCAGAACTGAACCCCTCACCTGTCTTGGGGTCCTAAGCGTTCAGCATTGCGTTAGCAAGTTGTCTATATAGACAGGATTTTGTCGGCAAGAAGCAATCAACTCTTATATCAGTCGACGCAGCTCGGCAGCGGATCGTTTGAACTTGACCATTGTCCGAAAACACACATAGTTGTTGACAAAGTCTGGGAGTTTGCTTTGAGCAAAAGATTCTGTCTTGAGATCTACCACGGCCGTTGCCAACGGATGGGTGGCTCCATTGTCTCGACAAAAGCTTTTGAAGCGATGGTCTATCGTGCAAAGGGCTATGGTGTCAAATGTTAACTTGGTTATGTTGTTGCAGATATCTAGAGGCTCATCTGGCCCGAATTACGCCCATCGTAGTCACATCTGCTCGTAAACGTCTTTTATCTTATTAAGCATGCCCCTAATTCTCATAGTTTCAAACAAAGGCCTGAGAATTCGATGTGCTAGAGTCCATTTTGCATTCGCGGTTTCTGCTGTTTCTGCTGTGAATAGGCCCTCCTTCATCCTATACCCAGCGCGCCCCCTGTAAGCTTGCAGAAACGGGTTTCATCGCAGAGTTCATGACCAATTTCTCAGCTCATCACCATGATCTCGGTCTATGCACCGAAAATAATGGAGTAGATTGGGCCTGTTTGATGTACATATTTGGACTTGATTAGTTACTTGCTCATGTCGGAGCTACCGTGCTAAGTGACGTGGGCAGGTGAGATAACCTACCATAGATATTTCTTAGCTCGCTTAATGATTTATCGAGGTTATTGAAGTCATAGTCTAGGAGACTCTTTAACAGTGGCATGGTCTCATCACTATGGCATTGGCAGAACATACGCTTCAGGCCAGGAATCGACTTCAGTTCAGGGTTGTAATTGGAGACAAAGCGTCTCATAAATAAAGGAGTGACCGACATGAAGCCAGTTAGAGTCGACGTAAATTGTGTTATATATCTTATTTCTTATTGTAATTATAGTAAGTGATTTTAAATATGTCTCTATTAATTGGTCTTAATATTATTAGCCTCCTATGTATTCTATAAGATATATTGACTTATATCCAGGTCCTGCCACTGGCCCTGGCGTTCGGGCTTGCCACATCATCCCTTAGCACCATTACAATATATTCCATTGCTGGCGGGGATACAGATAATAATAGGCCTCCTAAAGCCAGTAATCGCAGGCTAAAATAACCATGGCAAAGAACATGGCACCCGAGGAACTTCATCCTACTCATGAAGTACCTTCATGGCCTTTCTCGACGCACGACTCTTCTCCATACATCCTTGCACACTCGAAAACTGACCTGCCTACAAAATCGACCTCGGGAGGTCCTGGCAATGGGAGGGCCAGCGACCCGACTAAGAAATCGAGATCGAACTATCCCGACCAAAACAAACAAGGAGATAGTTCGATGCCGGGTGGCTTGCTACATGCACTTCATATAGCAGAGTTGGTGGATGAGCGATGGCAGAACTAGAAGGGACTGGATGACGACGAGACTTGTACGCTGGAGGAGTGGCTAGAGATGTATGCTGTAGATCGTTCTATTACATCCGACAATAGTGAGCAGTTCCTGAAAGACGTAAACCGGGAACTACGTAAGTTCAAGAAGAGACGTCAACTTAATGGTTAAAATGTTCGATCAAATGACGACTTACCGCTATTAATTCAAAGGGATGGTGAACTGCTCTATGAGGGTGAAAGTATCTGCCTCATTCTATCAGATGACATATCCTCATAATTCAGTCTTTCTTTCGTCTTTGCACCTTGCTTGGAGGTACCTCGATGTGTATTGTACGAATCTTCTGACAATCATCCTCTGGTCTCAACAAATCTCCAAACACTGTCAAGTATATAAAACCCAATCTGCCACAGAAGTTAGGCCCGACCAAAGTGTAAACCGTAGTTTTGAGGCTCTTCAAGAGCCAATCGATCGAAATGTTGATAAGGCGTGTGGCGACACTAAGCATGCGAGTGGCCGACACGTCATAAGGAGTCAATGTCGCTATGCCTCGTCATATTAGCAAGGCATTGGACTACCTTATTTGAAGATTGAAATTTCTGTTTACTGTGACGGGTAAAAGAAGGAGACATGGGTAAGTATCCAGCTGTTTGCTATTCAAGTGATACAGACTGTCTAATAGTCTATTGCAGCGGGCAAAGAGTATTCCTTTCTCTGGGCCATATCCTTACGAGATTTGATGAGACATGATGAGGGCAGATGAGTGCTTCGACCACGTAAACAGTTCAAAAGATTGCTGCTGGTAACCTTAAGCGTTGAGTATAAAATACTGACACGGCTAGTCCATTGCATGCCCCCCATCTAGCCAACGATCTCGGTCAGGGATGGACATGTTCTTAGGGAAGGCGTTATGAGTTTCTTCAGCGTTCTATATAGATTTGCTCTATTCCTTCCGGAGACTGATTGGGAGTTGCTCTTAATCTATGTTACCCCTTGGCACGATCTACCACTAATATATTACTCGGCGATCTCCATGGTGGTCGATGCTATCGTCAAAACGTCTGAGCTATTGTCAGTTTTGAGATGCGACTGTTCTACGTTAACTTCATAACCTAGACAAATTTTTTATCAAGAAACCCTTGAGCAGAGTGAGGAACTTCGACAAACGACATGACATTTTAATGTTGAGACTGGTATTCAAACATAGTAAAAGATGGCTTTGATGAGCGAAAGTGGCAGACTGGCATGGCCAAACGCTCTTGAGCCATCCCGCACCACCAAACAGATTCGATTACATGGTTGCGACTTGGAAATCATGTGAATATGAGCAAGTATATGTTAATCAAGATTTCAGTTTCGATATTAACAGGTCAACTGTCCGAAACAACTGATTAGAATCACCAACCAGTGGGGTTCATGGAATGAATCTTCTCCTATTATGCTATTTTCTCCCAGCAACTCCGAGCAAGAAAATGTGACGCTAAATCAGCGAATTATGGATTATCATATCCTGAGTGGTCGCTTTGGTAGTATGACTCCATCGTCCTCCATGCACTCTAAATGGTTATCATACTGGTTTATCAACCAGTTTGGGGTTCCCTTCGCCACACGAGACAGGTCTTCCTCCGAAAGTTCGAAGCCCACAGATTCCAAGTCCAAAACCATAATTTTGTCCTTCCCATTGTCAGTCACAAGATGGAAGTTGTCTAGCTTTATATCATCATGATACGCCCCGAAATCAGCAAGAGACGTAAACGCCTGTTCTAACAAGGACCGAAGATCGTGTTTATCGAGTACTGCGCCTTCCGGTGTCGCGAGGCAATTCCCTCCAATATCTGAAAGAATCAAGGTGCGGATATCATTGAAATGAATGATGCCATACAATCTCGGTATGACGGTGCCCTGGAGAGGTTGAAGTTTGTGATATGCTTCCAGTTCCTTGTCAAATTCTTCTTCCCAGTTAGGCTTCTGTGATTTTAAAACAATCCTTTCTGGCAGAAACCACTCTGGGAATTTGCTCTGCAGCCATGGGCCCATCGCGGCAGATAAAACACTGAATAGAGACTGGACGACTCGATCCAGAAATGTCCGCTGAAGTCGCAGGCAAAGGACATTTTGATGGTCATGGTCTGCAGGTCCACCTCTCGCTGTGATAGTTCGCGTACCAAACCGAAAACGCTAAGGTCAAGTTATATCAGCAGTGTCATATGGCTTAGAACGAGCAGTAGAACCTACAGTGTCTTCGGGCTGTATGACTCCTTGAGGGAGTATATCGCCGGTTGGAGAGGCCGGGATTCCATCTGGATGCTCCATAATGCGATCAGTCTTGTGTCGCGCTGGTCTCAATCTGCCTGAGTCTCAAGCCTCCAAGGCCGCTGATGTGTCGGAACGACCAGCTGACAAAAGCTTATATCGTAGGGACAAAATGCTGGGTTTTATTAGTTACCAGTGTCATTTGGGGCACGTGTATTCTCATGGCTTGCAAATCCCTCCAACAAACAGGTACGGTCCGTCTGTAATTGAAAGAGGTTCGGTTTGTATATTGAATGCCAGATTTCAGGAGTTCCAAACCAAAACGCACGTGCCATCAGTCACTGAATGAGTCAGCCCTTTCTTGAGGCAGGGGGGTGCCAGGCGAAAACTCCATAGTTGGCCCCCGGTAAGCCCAATCAAATCACTCTTAGAATGTCCTTGTGCATGTTGGGTTGTCGTCGGTTATCGTCTTGGAAGATAATAGACCAACGAGCGTTAGTACCGATACTGTGATTGGTGATTTTATTTGGAATTGAACTTACTTTTTACTGAACAGTTTCTAGCCGCCATGATATCTTGTTGATTGAAGTTTTACTATAGCGGGATCATAGCCAGCGGTTACAGCTTATTATATAATATGCCAACAGCGCTCATGTTGAAAGAATCTCAAGTCCATCTCCCACTCCTATTCATCTTTCTCCACGTTCCTCCTAACTGGATTGCTTTTAAAACCATGTCTACCAGTTCAGCTGGAGAGCTTATTCAACAACACCCCACCAATGTGGTTGCTAACCCGGGGTATAAGACCGCATCCGATAAATTCTGGTCCAACTCCTACAAGCCCATAAAGACCACAACCTCGTACATAAAAATTCAGAATGGCGTTGTAGACGCCAATTTCGAAAATGCTTTCATGGGAATGATGGAAGATGACGCCATGCGCTTCCGTCAGCCAGCCGTTCCTACCAATAAACGTTATTGGAGGCTTGAGACTGAAGCAGATTGCGAGAACTGGTTCAATACTGAGATAACTAACGTGGTTCTCTCTGCCTGGCATTCGAATCCACCACTTATGCAGACCTCTCACACTAAACCACTGACAGAAGAAAGTGTCCCCGAAAATGTGGATTGCACATTTTCAGTAAAGCATGGCGGAAAGAGATACACCGTGGCTATTGGGGAGTTCAAACGCAACCTCCTCGATCCGAATGAGTGGGGAAGTGGTTTTATTACTAGAGGTGGCCAAAGGAAACTTTCACAGGAACTCAGAGGGTAAGTTCCGCCAGAGGGAGCAAGATTTCAGACCGAAAAACAAGGGGACAAACAAATCAACAATCAGGAGCCAGGGGACAGCTAACAGACAATAGATATGCAAGCAAATATAATTGTCCCCAGGTGTTTTGTTTCGATGGTTCGAACCTTGTTCTCTTACAGTTTCGAGCAGACAGAGTCGAGGGTATCAAGAATGAGGACTGCGAGATTGACTCTTGGATGATTCCTGTGAAGTATGCCTACTCCCTTTTCTTTTCTTTTTTTTTTTCTCTTTTTCGAAGAAATTCAAAGGAAATAAAGACATCAGTCAGGCTAACATTTCCAAGGAACTCATCATGCAGCCTTCGGTATGCACTTTATCGCCTCCTGGCTCAAGGATGGAGACGTTGCCAAGGAGAGGTGGCCGCAGTCACAGGTTTCACTGTCGGGGGGCTTGCACCATGCTCACGGGAGTATTACACTGGCGTGCCCATTTGGAAGGCGGCCAATGGTCAGAGGCAGAAGTCGCACCCCTTAGGCTATCAACGAACTGTTGACGGATCAACTGGGGCTGTAGTATGGTCTCACCAGGGTTACCAAGTGGAGTGGGAGACGGGTGCCTTTTGGTAATTTATTATACAATCAATTAGTTTTATCAACTTCATTAACCTAACTAAATTGGTTAGATTTAAAAGCCATATAAATAGCATGCTGTAAAGAAAGCGTCTATTTGGATAATAGGATTTGAAAAGAATCAACTATAAAAGGCTTAGAAATCCGGTTACAAGGAGTAGTTAGTGGTTAAACCTCTGCAAGCGATGGGTTGAGTGCAGCTTAATGTAGCTACTACATAACAGATGAGGGTAAGGAAGATAAAGCAGGGTAAGTTGAAGTGAGTGGTAGGGATTAATCTTGTAGATATGCCTGACATGAAGGGTTAACTTGAGATATAAACTCAGACCTTCTCTAATGTGAAGGGATGACGGTTGCTATAGTTAATTCCGGCTGAAACTGTGTAGAAATGCCGAATGTGAGTAGTAGTAGTAGTAGTAGT
>JABGLY010000192.1:0-47013 GCA_013623525.1 Fusarium dimerum | reverse complement strand
AGTAGTAGTAGTAGTAGTAGTGTTGTTTAATAACAGTACTTTCCTTTCACTAGGAGCAAGGGAGCCTATCTAGACTAGCTATATACATACGTATTTAACTTCTCCTCAGTGCCATATGTGTGCCGAGTGTGATTAGGTGTAACTGAACAGGTGATGTTTTAGCAAAAAAGCTCGCCGACGGGACTGTAACACTGTCTAAAGCTTCCCAACTGCAACATAACACTCAACAGAGAAACAAATTTATATGCACAGGCAGTCATCATATATAAATTGAAAAGATGGTAAGACACAGAGACTTTTCATATCGAGTCCAGAACTACTAGCAAACCGCTTAACGTCTTGCCAACTCTCCGTGTTGTCACACTCATAGATGCGAAACCCGCAGCGAATTGTTATCACGTTTACCAAGATATTTCTAAGGTAAATGAGATAAAGGCGTATGGGCTTCTTGAGGCTGATCATCATCTTGGCTACAATCTGACCAATGCAGACTATCGGGCGATATTTTCCTGCCGTTGTGCTCAAAGAGAAGAGGCACATAGTATCATGGGATTGACTGTTGATGACGATGTTGGAGTGAACTGATCGTTGCTGGCTTAATAGCCTAACTTGGCGGGACAATAACAATTCTAATGGAAAACGCAGAGTGTTGGGAGGTTTCGGATAGAGACATTAAGAATTTCCCGGTTGAAGAACCTAACTAACTATTCTTGAATTTGCTCTGATTATGATACCCAAGGATCAAGACCAAGGCCAGAAATGGCGCCGACAGGACATTGAACACTTGAGCTGAGACTTAGACCCGATATCAACGGCAGAATCATGTGACTTCACAAGAGATCTGTGTCTCGAGTATTTTCATTCGATAAGTCATACTGCATTTATACCGAGATCACCGCGCACCTCTTGACTCGAAGCAGACAGGATAAGGTATAACTTTGCTAAGAACCTGAATTAGAGGTTAAAGACTTAGTATAGAGCACCAAGCTCCTGTTAACAATGCTGCCAGATAATGGAACATCGGGCTCATGTAGGACCATCTAGGGTATTCTGACGACGTCTGATAGTATACCTGTTCGGTAAATAATACGACGTTACAATAATTTTACCAAGATTATTTGTCATCGCAGAGAAAACCGATACCGCGTATACAGTAATTCAATTATTAGGTGAAGCACCACCCTTACCTATATTTCGCATTCCTTGATGGACCAAGTAGTTCTTCACGTGTCGAAATCGAGGAGGCTGCAGTATCGATGCTCGATAATAGGCGAATTTCGTTCAAAATTCCCAGTCATCACTACTTGGATTACTTTGCTTTAGCTATAACACAGAATATGTGATATTACATGTGATGAAGTAGACATTCAACTCGTCACGTTGAGATAGGGGCACTCTGTTAAGGATATAATAACAATCACTACCTATCTACTCAGCTCGGACATCTGATGTCTTCCAACTCTTCATATATGCGGATACCTTAGAGTCACCATAAGTTCTTAAACCTGCAACATACTATTGTACTGCAGGAGGGCAAAATTAGCTGGAGAACCACCAGCAACATACAAACATACAAGAGCCGCACGAAAGTTGCACAATAGTGTGCTATGCCCACCAATTCTTCTTTTCATCATGATCATTTCGTAGTAAATGACCTCTTCTCGTTACATTTGGTCTTGATCGCTAATAGTTGATACTCGCAAGTTGCAGCATTATCGTGCTACCCAGGGCTCTTATGCTATCTTTCCGCTTTTATATATGTTCCATTTCCAAGCGTCACCGCTTATTCAATACGCCAGTGTCTTGTGTAATGGTTCTTTTAACGGAGAGAGAGCACAGAACAGCGCGGATCTAAGGTATCTACACTGTCAGCAATCTATTGATGCCCTACATCCCATCCCTTCGTCTACTGGTCGATTCACTTACATTTGGGCAGCTTTTACTCTACAATCTTGGTGACTTATCCATTGAGTCTTAACCTGTTAACTCTTCCGTCTGAGTAACACCTACGTCCTCAGGCCTGATCTTCCCTGAGAATCCTCCACCGATGTCATGGGTCACTATTTGACCGTGACTGCTGTGGTCTCTCGTCATGACCAATCACAATGCATTGACATAACTATCTAGGAATTAGCAACGGTGTGTAGGATGGTTAAGTGCTTTCTAAAATCAAAGTCCTTAATAAGCTTCTCGGTTCAGAAATATAGCTGCTGTCCAAGCTATTGGCACAGAATTACCGCCTTTTTCTGTCGCGAATCAAAATGCTATGCCAAATAATATACTTCTGCAAGGAAGTGATTGAATTGAGTATGAGGCCACAGATATAATTATAAAGTGGACGTCAATCGAGACACAAGACGGAGTATTTATTCAATGGCTGTGAGTTAGTTCAAGAGCAAACAACAGATCATGTGTAAGTCGATGCACCCCTCCGAAAGCACGATGGAGTTGTGTTTAGATTGTTGTTTTACACGGCGTACCTTAAGTTGACGTTAGTCATCCATAACATTAGTTTTTTGACCTCCAACATGTCTATGCCATATAAGCGCAACGTACGGGAATATTGAGTTCCGAATATACAGTATATCAGGCAGAGCCTCGCGTTCAACCACAGATCCGTTCACATACTCGAATACTCGGCGCTATGTAGTAATATATTACTCGCATCTGAGGAATTGCTCACTTACCAAGTAGGAGTATTGATCTTGGACTAGGACATTTTGTCAATCCGACAAAGTCTGTTGCTTTCACTGATTTCGGCACCTCATAATTTCACTCTCGTTTACCTGTTTAAGCACCGACTGGCCTTTTAACTAACCTCCCGCGTGACTTCAAGACTGGTCTAACAGTCACATTCAATCTTCTAGTTGTTTGAGTGGTAGGCCATTTAGCGAGGGAACTGATTAACTGGTGGGTAAATGAAAGAACTAACTGGCGTGTTCTTTAATTTATGATTTGACATTAAAGACGGGAAAACCAGAGCCTGCAAGAGGGTTTGCATACAAGTTGCTAGTTAACCTATACGGGTTATTTAGATATCGACTCTTGAGTATTTTCGCGACTTTGAGAAATAACTCACATTTCGCTCCATGAGTTTTCACTCACAAGTGAGTTATTTCTCGCGACCTGAAAAGTTCCTGATTTTCTAGAATTCTCCACATGTTTACGAATTATCCACGATTTAAAAAATCTTTCCATCGTTAATGTCTATTTCTTTATATAATCCTGGGGCACCCAAGGCATCTCTGCCTTCAATGTTTACCTGCAGGGATAACAATAACGAGAAAGAACAAAAAGAAAGAAAAGAAAAAATGAAAGAAGAATTTCTATCGCTAACAAGCGCACCGGCGACCAAGCCCACGGTCTGGATACTATAAAAGGTAAGCAAATTCCACGATACATTCTTAACCGGTAGGTGTTCCAAGAGCAGACTTTGTGTGCCAAGTAAGTGGTATTCGCTTGGACATAGAATACTTACATATACTAGATATGATAGAGGGGAAGAAGGCTTATCATGTTTCCAATCACAGCTATCGTCGGGATAGGCTGGTTATATTAGTCGATATGGATTGTTAAACTTGGCCAGATAATATCACAACTACCATCACGGTAACCTGGATCTTTATATTTCGCTGTAGTAATGACTTGACCAAATGCAGATCTGGCTTAGTATGCATCACAAAGTGCTGGAGCAAGGAGGTCAGAAGTATGTCAAGGTCATCAGCTGCCGTATCGGATACGCTCTTGCTCCTTGAGCTTCCAGGTGCGCGTGGAAGGAGTTCAAGAAGACTGCAAATAACCTCTTTGTCGCGACTTCGATTCACCAGGTCTTTTGCCTCGAGGCCATATCTCAGCGCCTGAAAAATAGCTCGTCTAGATTTGCGAACTGAAGTACCTTGTGTCGTTTATATAGTACGACGCCCGTTAGCCATTGAAGGTTTCCCATTAAAGAGGCCCTGTATGGTAGCAACCAAGTCGACGCCCATGTCGATGAAGCTGAGTGTTATGGCTTTATTCGGCTGTCAAACGGCCACGTTAAAAGCTTCTTTTGTGCTTATGCTATCTAGTTCTCATAACTGTAGTATTGTCTGGATCAGGTTGGTTATGTCCGCATTGATAGCGCAACAGGTTTCAGCCTCTTTCCGCCATTATGACAGCCTCTCGGCTGAGTAGGGTCATGGCAGTTGACTCGTTCATGTTGATGATGACTTCAAGCAAAGGTACTCAAGGTTGAACCAGGCGGGTTGCACATGGAAGGCATGGCATACTTAGAAGTTTGCCCATGCTTCTCGATAAGAAGTAGAAATCCGATAGAAACGTTATTATCTTTGTAGTGGAGAACCGCATGTAGGATAGATAAATTCCCATAATTTGTCAAATTATTCCTGTCAAGGATCGGGTTGCGGAGACTAAAAAGAGATGGGCTTGTACGGGCAAGTCAGGCTCAGTCTTAAAGAGCCGCTGCCTCGGCAATCATGCAAATGATCTCTAACAGCAAGGTAGCTAACATTTCAAAACTGGTGAGTCTAGAGGTATCTCGATCCTTGACAATCGAATTTTAAATGCTGGGCATGCACGTATGCCCAGAAATGCGATTATGTGCGGTAGTGACTTGTGAAGATGCATGTGCCACGCCATGAACAAGGATTTAACATTTGTGATGGCTTTATACATGAGAAGTAACAGGTCTGCCAACTTTAGATTCCGGACCCTTGCCTCGCGAGTGGGCTCTTTCATGTGGATGCTTCAGGAAGACACCAACACTGGGGATCACCCCTAACTCCTCCGCTTTTCTTCGTGAACGACAGACAGAGGACGGCTGTTCGAGAGCTTTGATTGCTCCGGAGTTCCTGAAAAGGTCCAAATTCGGACTTTCGATCGCCTATGAAAATTGAACAAGCAAAAGCAAACCGGCTGTATATTGTCAAATACTTTCAGTCTGGCACTCGTAGGAGTAGAACAAGTGGTTTTACCTAAACTGACTCTTGGACAAAACTCCCAACTTTCTCATCACTGTTCCCTTGGTACGGTTCATGTTGCCACTCCTTTCGTACTTTCTTTGCCTCTGAAGTCGCTCATCTCATGACAACTCATGAATGGAGCCGAGGCAACATGACGACTGAATGCGAGAGCTGGAATATTTACAGGTCGCATCTACAAAGGACAAAGCAAATGGACCAGATTGGTGAAGTATACTTAAGAGCAAAACCAGCCTTTACCAGACAACAGACGGCAAAGTATATGTGGTACTACCGTCGAAGCGGGGAGCAGCTCTGACAGGTTGACCCATTCAGGACGGTTCACAAGCTCTCCAACTTACCTCCTCGCTATGTGCTGAGCGATATTCAGTAAAGTGAGAGCTTGTTGAGGAGATTTAGAGCCATATCTCAAAGGAGTTTCTCATGTTGAAAATTAAAGAAGACACTGGTACCAACAAGGACTATATGAATCTTGTCTTTCATGTAGTCCATATACTGAAGTTTGAAGATTTGTTATGGGTCTTGACCTGCGATAATCTCAAACTCATTGTCGTTCTGGCGATCTTTACCAGAGCTTTTTATGGCTCCCAAGATTGAGTCTGCCATATCAACTCGGTTTTCGCAGCTAGCCTACAAATAACATAAAAAATCCAGCAAACCTCCGTACTCATTGCCATGCCTTATCAAGTAGTTAAGCATTGTCCTACCAAATCCTGTCCTTCTCGTTCCCCTCCTATTCGTCCCTCCCCTCTCCCTCTCCCTCCAACGCCGCATGATGTTTTACACTATGACCCTGAGTTCAATGCTCATAGAGACTCTTGCGGGGAGGACCAATCTAAGAATGAGCCCGATTTGGATACGGAAATAAGGGAAGAGTCAAGTTTCGGGGCTTTGTTGAGGGCACATGATGACAGATGAAATGGGGTCAATTGGCACATTATAAAAACGAATCGGGTGCCTCTGGGTTCCATGCTAACTTGTCCTTAAGCAACAAAATTACCTCGTCTGGGGTATCAACAGTTTTATTAAACTTGGCTAGGTAGGGGCTGATACGGTCGTGATAGCTGTGCATGTCCCAAATGCCTATCTTGGAACTGGGTATTTCGAACAGCGGTATGAGATCCCTCCCGAAGAAGAGGAGAGAGAGATCTCATATTGATGATGGTCGATGTCTTTGAAGCTTGAGAGAGGGTAGCGACAGGATGAAGAGACAATGCCTTTATTATTCACAGGCCTGGGTCTGATCAAATTGCATGATATAGACGAGGTCAGTCATGGAATACAACCATGAAGGAAACTTGTTAAATATATCTTGCTTCCCTTGAGTTATTGCTTCTGCGTTCCCTTAGAGTCCAGATATGGACGACTTTATCGGAAAGCTATATCACATAAAAGAGACAACAAAGCGGTCCATGTCTATACTAAAGTTCGACAAAATAAAGTCCAAAAGTGAGCTTGCAAATAAAGTATGACAGCGGGCAGACGCCCATAAAATTTATCAAGTCTAGCTTTGCATTAATTACCTGATCGAACTTTTCCATGGACATCTAAGCAAAATGGGAGTCAGTTGTAGCCTCTAGGACAATGGAAATTGTCAAATTTCAATCCGATCCGAAAGACCTGCCAAAGGATCCAAGAGGCTTTCATATTACATCATGAGAAACAATGGCATATTTAGCCAAATAGATATATGAAAGGTGTTTCTCTGAACAGAAGCTTTGTAAAGCCCGGATGGTGTTCTTATTCACGGTTAAATATCTACTCATGTAGTTTGTTACTAGCTCTGCATCATGTACTTCACATAACAACTCGAATTTCCAAAATCCAGATCATTTAAGTACGCAGGGAGAAATGTAGCTTTCTTAAGTGAACAACAGCAGCCAACCATCTGATATGACATTCAAGACATGAAACCAGCTGAATCCTCTTGAGAACTTGTAAGTTACCAGGCGGTTCATGGGCTGTGAATATCTGGATATTTTACCGTGGTGAATTGCAGTACTTCTATGCCGACTACTTCTTTGTATGAACGGTGTCAAGATACTGAAGGCACCTGAGAATCCCTGATTCATTAGCGCATTTTCAATTTGTCAATGATTATTTGCATCGGCCTCTCCTCAACTTGTCCATTAGTATAATAAGGCTTATAGAATAGCAGCTGGAGCACTATCCCAAGGAGACGCTGCTGTCAACTTATATGCTTACCTCTCGGAACACCGACCGCGTATGGTTCAACTACGCGGATACCCATACCGATCATGTTGATGCCATCTACTGGGCAGGACTCTACAAGCATCACCCCAAGGAGTAACACTTTAACTGCCTGATGCACCTAAAAGTCGACATAGAGAAATACGTGCAACAGACCCAACATCAGCTTGCTGAATATGAGAATGCATGGACTCTTCTAGAGTAGAGAGGCAGCTACAATATATGCGCAAGAGTCCTACTCCCTCGGGCTCACAAAAGCTGACAGCAATTATATGCCATCTTGCGCAGATAAGGAGACCCCTTAGTCCCAAATCGGAGAACGGTACCAACTTCTGCGCGAGAATGCAACTCGGAGTGTGCCATCTTCTCAAAAGTCATGTATTCAGCAACACCCAAAATGGTAGCAATTTCGGAAGCTTCCCGCTGGCAGTTACATTTCACCCGTTCCACTAGGTACCACATCTCATCCTGGACGGCCGTCCTCGGAAGAATCCTGTCCAAGCACTACAGCATCCTCTTTACAGGAATGCATGCCTTGGAAGCATGTCATGCGTCTTTACGAATCAGTGACCAGAAAAATCCTAGAGAGACCCCCATATCACTAACCATGCCACGGCCATGGTGTCAATGGGACCCCTAAGGGCACATGGTCATAACATCTGCAGAAATCCCAACGCCCTACTCATCGTTTACATCTTTCTGGTCTATGGTGGCTCCCAATGTATCTGGCCATGGGCTTCCGGGTGGAAACTATTCACTGGCTTATGTATATTTCGAGATCGACGTCGTGTAGTTTCTCTCGAACTTCGCCGAGAGATTCAGGCCGCGGCGCCGCTCTATAGACCTCATCTGGATTGCCTTCTACTGGCTAAGAACACTTTCTACACTGCAACTTATGCACTGGAAACACAAGCTTTAGTCCAAGGCGAACACGGTGTATTCGGGGGATCGTTGAACTCCAAGCACTTTCAGCCCTGCCTTCTGTGCACACATCGTACCCACATCGTCCAACTGTAAAATCTCCAGTGGTACGATCACAACGTAAACTATCAATTATCAAAGTATAGCAGCTAAGAAGATAGAAAGTTGTTGCACTTTGGGAAACACTCTGCTAGCATCCACGTTGCCATCGATGAGTAGAAGACATTTGACATTGTAAAGGAACTTCAAAGCAGATCCTTAAAAGCAGAAAAGAACCGGATTATTGGCGTGTCCATAGGAGGAGGAAACACTTAAAAGTACTTGATACATCTTGTCTGATGTTTTCTGTTACTTTGTAGTTTACTAGGCTATCGATCAATTGGTAAGTGCTATTGTTGACTCGATACTAGTGAGTACTCTGGCTAATATTATAGGCCCGAGACGGAATTTCAGACCGAAAGTCCATCTCGAGAACAATGGCTTACCTAGAGCAACGTGTCCGAGTTACTGTTGAGATATTTAACTTACAGATCATTTTACCTACTCATACGCCGTCAACAATCATGCCCATATTCATGCCATTCATTACATTTACTTCTAAAAACAGGATCGCTTGGAGAGCCAATTGTAGTTTATTACTTAAATAGCAGAGAGCAATATTAGCCGTCCAAGCAATACAATATATTTCCATCATAATCATCTTGGCGCCGTCTCATAAATGCATCAAACTAACTAGTTATTTATCTCGGTATTCATGCTTCATGAGTCTTTTCTTCTCGTTCAACTTATCCACTGCGCAGTTTTAAAGGAAAATTTGCCGCCTCAACGGTTTCTATCTTACCCTGCTTCTAGTACTTCAAATCGCTTCATCAAATGGTAGCCATAGTCAAGAATGGGTTGTCAATTCTCTTGGCTGTGCTCTCGAAGGCAGGGGGATATGAAGAGGGTTAGACGTCACGTTAAGTATAAATCAGGAGTCTACATGGCATTTTAGGCGTGCGTTTTACATCAGATTTGACAAAGTGACTTGATCTACAACGACCACCAATATCACCAACAGCATTATAGGCCGCGGAAATGGAAGTGTGGTGAATCACACAATGGCTCTCACTTGATGTGCAGTTGTGTGGCCACCAAGGAGGACACTCGTGTAGGGGGGCTAGTCACCCATTATTGAATGCTCTTGTGTGGGGTATCCCAAGACACAAGTCGGTGAACAACTCTGTTTGATACTGAAGCCTCTACATGGCAGTGATGAGTCATACTGGATCAAAAAGGGCGTATTAGGTGTTGATGGTGCGTTCCTCCAGCCTATGACACAAGTCCCGGTATAGCCTCACTTACGCACAGACAGGATTTAGCAAGTGGCAGGACTTGGGATGCCTGTTATGAGTGCTTCTGACAATTGTTCTGCATGTTTGTTAAAAGGGAAGCTTTCTTTCACCAGGGAGTTGCTACGATAATCTGCCTTTCCAGACCCCTTGTTGGAAGTGGAATTTCAGAGATCAAGACAGTCCAGCATGCATATTGGCTGTGGGTTAGGTTCTTTCAGGATATCGACTCGCTTATGTACCTACAGTATCTCTTCAGTTCTACATACTCGGCCCCTAGCAGTTCATAGGGGGTGCATCGGCATCTGGGCTATTCGAAGTTGGAACCAACACTGCGGCCACTAACTAACTGTCTTCCTCTAGAGAGCATCCTCTAAGATCCTTGAACAAAGTATACATAGGCCGAGAAGGGTTGGAAAATTAATATTCTTCTCTCTACAAGAACCTCACAACTCTTCTCTCCTCATCTGTACTCTACTCTCTTTGTCTCTTTCCCTGCTCTTGTCCCGTCTTTTCTTGTCTCCTTTTTAACATGTTTGGAAGACATAATACTAGAAGTCATCCCCGTCGGAGTCGTCAATGCAACTACCATCCTGACCATCAAGAGTTCAAGTCCAACGGCGCTCAGGTCCAATTCTTCCCCAGCCAGTGAATGGCGAGAACAGCCACACAAACAATAATGCTTTGGCCAAGGAAACGAACAACGCTGGACCCCAGAATCCAGGCTCCGGTTAATAGATTCAGCCTGGGTACAAGCAAAACTTCGGTATGCATCAACCATGGTCTCCAGAAAACAAGCAATCCATTCATCGATGATAAGGTCAACTTGGCGAGTCCCTTTTATTCAAATTCAAAGTAGCATCAACGTACTAACACCACTCGCGGGGAACAAGACACGTGTTGTCGACACGGCGAGTAAGTTGTCGATTGACAAGTTGGTTATCCCGGGTTTCACATTTCGTTATAGATATCAACTAACAATCACGGTCTCCAGCAGGAGGACGTTTGCAATGTACGTCAGCCAGGGTTTCGAGCTCACCTTTGCCGGATTTGCCATACTTATGACAGCACTAGCCGAACTCGTGTCGAAAGCATGTTGGAAAAGTTAGTAATCCTTCCACGCCTTTATTAGCAGCGGCTAGGTAATAGATCAATCTGTTAGGTACGCCCGAATCCCAGTTGAGATTGTGCGTTTTCTGGAGAAAAGCTCGTTTGTCAGGCGCGATGTGTGGAGATCTCAGAATTCTTCAATCAAGAGCCAGGGTCCAACTACGATTGATCCTATTAGCAGCCTCAACTCGTGGCAGGGCGAATAGTAGAATTTTGGCCGGTTAGCCAGAGGAGATATCTTTGCACTTGGTGAGGAAATATCTTCAAGGTGACAACTGTTGTCATTTGCCGTGACTGCATAGAAAATTGACTCATGTCTGATTAGCAAAAGCTTCTCTACCGTTCTATCCCTTGATGTTGCACTATGGAAACCGGTTTACTCGCTGTTTTTCTAAATGAAGCTATCATCAATCCAGCTGAGTTCAGTGTGATACTACAGTAAGGGGTAGAATGTCTACCCCTAGCCTCATAAAAACGGAGATAACAAACAAAGAACTCGTCATCTCCTGGCAACACCAATTAACAGCTTTAGGAGTGCAAGACATCAAGTTTCTCAAGAGCATTCTGTAAATAAACTATAATCAAGTTACTCAAAACACATCCCTCACCTCCAGCCACATATTATTCTTAGACGCTGGGGGTGCGAATCATCCAGCTCGGGTCATCAGACAGACTAGTAGGGATGAACCTTTCGTCTTCCCAATAGAGTGACCCATACACCAAGTATCAAGACATCATCAAGAATAGCCATTAAGAGATGGAGGGTGTCTAGCTGCCTAAGCACAAGGGCACTATGGTTAATCTGAACAATCACGTCTGTCAAGATCTAAGAGGATTCCGATCCAGGGCAATCTGCTGCCTCAAGAGCCCGTTCTCTCTTGTTAATTCTACTATGATGCTGGAAGATGAATTGCCCATCTGGAAGAAAAGCGAGAGAGGGAGTTTGTAACATCTCTGCACCAGAGAACTCCAAATGCTATTAAGTGCGTTATTTTAAACGTACCCTTGACCCATAAAGGTCTGGAAATGCATCTAGTCCCAGTTTGCACCACGTGGATGTTCCCAATTAGCGAACATGAGAGGGCTCAAGGAACCGCCATCAATGTTGAGTTTTGTTCCGAAAATGGCCTTAGAAGCAATGATCCGAGAATTAACAAAATTGGTGGACTGAGACCAGGACCATCCCCATTGCCTATAAAAGGACGGAACAGCACGCTATTTCGTGTCTTCCAAGTCACTGCGCGAGTAACAACATATCAAAGCTCTATCAACCAAGACGATTTGCACTACGAGTTCAATCGATCCTCGGACGGCTCAAGTAAGAAATCATCCGCAACTCACCAATCTCTATAACCTAATGGTAGGCATCAGGCGGTTCACACAGCAACGGTAGCAGTAAATCAGCTTCATCAACTCTCAGCGACTCGGACAGAAGCGAACCCCCTGTAGACAATGTGAATTTAAAACACCCAGGAATGCTCATTGTAGCACCAAGATGACTGCGCTCAAGGTTATACGCAAGTGCAGTAGTCAGAGGTCAGGTTTCTGTAACAGCTTAAGTCGCCCATCACCAACGTATCATCGTACAAAGGGGGACAAATAGGAAAGCTTTATTAAAACAAACTCACATGAAGCTAGCCGTCGAGCTGGGGTTTCCGGTTGTAACTATAGAGGAGTTAATAAACCATGTAGAGGTGATCAGGCTAGGCCTAGAACAAGTGGACGGTTAGATAAAATCAGGTTACCACGACTAACCTCTCGAGTTATAGTAATATATATTTTACCTTGATATAACTACTAGACGCGGAATGAACTTTTGAACTCAACTATCCTTCACAGTTACAGATACTATGAAGCTTGTTCACCAGGATGCCACTCTGTATTTGTCATACTGTCTACTAGTGCAGTGAAAATGGGTATATGATCGTAGTGGTTTAAACGAGTCAATGCGCAGCCTCCCAAAGGGTTTAAGCAGACGATGAGTCAATTATGTGGCATCAGTGTGATGTGAAATGGCTTGTAAGAGCCATGAAAGAGCTTAGATCTGATGAGTATCATCAAGTCCAGTACCAAATTATCCCGTCAACTAACACAGATGCGATGTGCCGCTTGTCATATGAATCCAGTCCAGCCTTGACTCTGAGTTGGGCAATTTAAATATTTGAATTCGATTAGAACCTTGTATTTACTCCTTTTGGCAACAGGAACATGTCGTCAAAACACGAATTGACATTTAAGTAGTGTACAAGATAACAACCCTGTCCCTTATAAGTTTGGGAGCCATGGATTTGAGTACAGATGTGGCCTAGTTTATCTCTTGAGTCAAGTGAGACAACTGGCTGTCCAGTAGTGATGACTGATGACCTATGTGACAAACTAGGCTAGTTTCATGCCACATAAGGTGATTTCTTCATCTTGGAACTTGACAGATAGGTACCAGGTAAGGATCCCAGATGCATAAAGGCGGTTCCAACTGTGCTCAAGATTTCAAACTGTTGACAACGCAAGAATTAGATGCTCGGCTCAAAATAAGGGATTGGGTTGTCAGGGACCGGCAGAAACCAGACCTACAAACCATGGTTAGACTATCCTCTCCAACGACTCGACGTGGACAGAAGTCAAGATCAACTAGAGGGCATAGTAGTGATCCCAACCGTGGCGACATTATTTTACAAAGTATAAAACAACAACTTGGGAGATTACAGACTCTTTGCTAATCTAGAAAGCCGCACAGTTACAGCAGAGTTAAACATCACAATCGAAACATTAAAAATGCCAGCCATCTCATACTTCTGGGCAGGATGGACAAGCCCGCTCAGTCAGACGACTATCGTCTTAAATAATCCATCAATGTATAGTGCATGGCGGTATTCCCCCTTATATTACCGATCCGCAGTCCAGGGCGTGTCTAGCGGTAGGAACGTGAGGTTATCATCCACAGGCGATGGTGAGTTGTCTTTCAGATCTTTGGGTCTGCCTTGAATTCTTAAGCCATTGGACAATAACTAGCGCATTGACATTAGAAGTTCAAGTGACAAGCTTGCTCCAGCCATACATCAAAGACGTAATATGCCATGCTCTACATATTGGCCATATTAGCTCGATAGAAAGCATATTCTCTTGGACTAGAATGTGCAAGTACTTGATACTATCTGCCCTAGTATATGACTAAGCTAACCTGTCTAGATGTCCTCCGACTTGTATCGAGATTACGTTACTAAAGTCAGATAAGCCTCATATAGCCTAATAATTTCCACTAACGTCGCTCAGGATCAAAGCTCGTGGTGCAAGCAGCAATAATCACAATAGCTATAAAGTCCACATAGAGTAAGTGGACGGCGGGCCATCAACCAACAATCCCCTCGCACACAGTTATACAAGGCTTGCCTCCAGTATACTTATACCGCGAGTTCCTCACACTAGCTATATCACGCTTATAGGGACGAACCTCGCTCATGACAATGAGGGTTCCGGCCACAATAAGCTCACGTCTCGCCAGATCTGGCGTGTTCAGGTTCGACTCAACACCGTTTGTGCTGCGTTGAGAAAGTGCCGTGACAGTCTTGGTTCCGCTGCAGGCGCCCTGAGGCGGCCGGGGATCCAACGTTTTTTCCTTCCAGGGGTTTCTCCGGACGAGCCAGCTTCACGCTTCCAAGACCGGGCAGGGGGAGAAGCTGGAGGGTAGGAAGAATAGTTCACACAGCGGATGCTCGGGATACCAACAGGAGAAGCAATTTCGACGCCCCCAGAATCAATTACCTACTTAGCCAAAAGAGGAACACCGCCACAGGTAACAACGCGGTGAGATAAAGCCAAACGCAAGGCAAAGCCACGCCTAGAGAGACATCGCCCGCAAGTAGGACGCATAGGAGGTTGACTCTAAGAAGGAGTGGGAGGGGGTGGATCGCCATCATCCTCATCGTCACCATCCTCTATCATCAGCCGCTGAACCATCGCCGCCACTACCCCCATCGTCAACACTATCTTCATCTTCACTATCGTTACCATCATTAGCATCGTCATTATCGTCACCAGCACCGGCATCGCTAGCCAAGCTATCGCCGCCCTCTTTATTATCAACAATACTAATCTTTCTTCTTACGGACGGGAGCAGGCCGGACGGAGAATACTTGCGAGACATACAACAAGACTGATTCGAAGCCCTAGTCCAAGTTGTTCTGGCTTTCCACCCGACATACGCCAACTAGTTTCGGTTTCTTCTTTCGAAAGTCGTGTTGACCTTCTCCTCTTGGCCGTTCGATGAAGAGTGAGATTCCTGCGTCGAGTGTCTAGTCTCTGCTCCCTTTTTACCAAAACTCCGTGCACCGTTGGTGGTATTCATGAGCTACCTCCCTACACAAGCATTCTAGAGTGGCTATGCTACTTCTGGGCTTGTCTACGGTGATATAACCAGGTCCGCTCTCGAGGGCAAAGATATGGCTTGTATTCCAACTATTGTAGTAGCAACCTGAGGAGACGGAATAGGGAATGAGTATGGAGTAATGGTTTAGGCGCTTGTTTCCAGTGTACCAGGTGACAGCAGGGACTACCGTTTACGAACATGATGAATGAAAGTGGGTGAATGTTAGAGAAATCAAAGATTGCCATCAATTTCCTGAAGGGTTAGAAAGGGATAAGATCCTTTTTTGGATTAGATTTGGGTTCTGCAGCCTCTGAATTATTGGTCGATTCGTTTATGTCGTTTAAGTTATGTAGCTAAGGCAGGTATAAAGGCGTGATTCGAAGAGACTGGCAGAAGACACTGTGGAAGGAGTCATATTCAGCGATCCAGGTTTGTTATGGAAATATGTCATTCCTCGAGTTTTGGATGGTAACGTTTGGCCCATACCTGTATGCTTCCTCTCACGTCTCTAGCTTTGCCATACTCTTGAATATCTTTTTGCCCCTTCTTCCCTTACCGCTGTGTAGAAGCGGTCGATTCGGACTTTGTAGTCAATGGCCTCCAGTGGTAGTAATTAGACTCATATATAATAACTGCTAACTTCAAGGTAGGGTTTCCAGTCGGCCCTTTGGTAACTTATGACCAGCGGCAACGAGAGTCATGATGGAAGCAGGGTCGGGTTTAACATAACATGTAGTCAATAGTAAATTCCTATATGGAAGTCATACGGCTTAGATGTCACGAATGGAATTCTATATCTCTATCAATAAACAGTATGTCAAGGCGAGGGACGTGCTTTTATCAAGCAGTCAAGGTTAGCTTGTCCATATACATACTCATTATGAAGGAATAGATAGATATAGCAACTGCTCTTAACTCTCCATCCAAGTAGTTTTCGATGGCGGCTGTCAGAACGACTCGACCCCATGTTCATTCACATCATTTTGGGGGCGAAACTCTGAAGGATACGCTCCGGGAGAGATAAAAGACCTTTCTCCCTCAAATTCTTCCATACAATAATCGCATGAGACTTCCTCCATTGTTCCAATGAGGCTTGTATGAAGATTAACTAGCCTCAAACCATTTTGCAACCTTGTTTCCTCGCAGTAGTGCAGATGCACGGTAGACGGCGTGCCAGGTGCCGGACGGAACAACGGCAATGTCACTGTAAGGTTCGAACAGTGCCCAAAGGAGATCAAAAGTAATCATCCTCCTGGATACGAGATTCAGGGGCCGGTCATCAATAGTCTCAAAACGACTTTCAGCGTAGTCTACGAGCAAATTGAGGGGAGCCGGTGACTCGGACTTGTCGAATTGAACCTTGTCACGGGCTGTCCTGATAGGAACCCGAAGGTGATAAAAAGCGTCTGGTATAAACTTGAATGTCAGGGCCATGCCACTGGACGTAGTGCCGCTGAGCTTGTTGAAATATAGCCATCAATACAAAAAGCATCAAAAGTCTTGGAGTCCAGCGTCTTTAGAGCTTCTCGCAAGACCCGTGATGTGACTTGCAAGAAGACCTTGTCCGTTTGTACCTTTAGATCTAACAATACACATTGACACTGTTCCAGTAGAATGAATATTCAGCTTACTGGTTTATTTTTGCCGCAGAAGGGAGCCCTCAATAACAACTGAAGTTTCCAAGGTCAAACCGCTGGGAAGGTGTCCAGCCAGTGTTGTTGGGTATAGCTGATGAAGTCAGATGACTTACTTGGTCTCATTTTGGGTGGCTGGCCGATTTTGGCTCGTTAAGCTCTTTGGGTACATGACAAGGTGACAAGTTACCCAGTGACAGATCAGGTGAGGGAGATAATTCGGGCTCTGGCGTGGCTCATGTTGGAAGTGCTTGAGGTAACACGTGTTTATCGATGATATTGTAAGTGATACATCGATATGGCAGCTTTCTGCGAGAACCATGGGGCGTTTATAGTAGAGTGGACTACCAAACTGGTTCGATCATTGCAAAACTTTACAATTGGGTCGAGTTACATGAGTTCTAAGCCAGATGGACCCCTCATTGATTGCTTTGCAAGCGCCGGCCTCTATTTACAGGTGGAGAGCAATTCGTCGAGCTATGAGATTGTTAGGTAAACAGGCTGAGCTAGATATCTGTATAAGACTAAGGATATATATAATTGCACCGTATCATCTCAAAAAAGGAAAAAAACATCTGCCCTTCACCTGCCATTTCTGTCATCTCGTAGCCTCGATCTTTGGTGGCCGCCTCCACGGATGCGATTCCAATTAGGCAGAGGGATGCCGAGCTGGACGAACCCTCTTTATACTATGTCCATTAACGAAGATTATATATATGGTTATTCCAAAGTTGAGGCGCTAAAGGAGTAGAATAACGTCTTTTTATCTTGCTTTAAGAGGGGGTCTAGGCTTAGGCGGTAACTTAAAGGAATTGTTTCTCAATATCCCGCAACATACGATTCATGGACCAGGGGATGAAGACGAATGAGTAGTTGGAAGAAACGAGTACAGAGTAGAGTTATGCATCATGACTGTTATGTCTCGAAACACAAACAAGCGAATTCGTTTAACATAAAATGGTTGAGCCCCAACAGTCTCGAGTAGAACCCAGCTTTAACGTTGCTTTGTCTCTGTTCATCAGTCAAAGGTGAAATCATGTGCTTCTACACAACAGCCAATATCCTCCAAGATCAGACAACTCGGCGAGGACATAGACAAGTTCTGGAAGTTGGTGAGGAGAGCAAGCCAAACTCGTCCAGTAAATGGTGACAAGGCCAGTACAATTGAGCTTAGCTGAGACTTTATAGTGCTCTTTAGCAGGCTGTTTTCCTCTCTGCCACCGACGCAATATAGAATATGTATTGTTTATACGAAAGCATCTCTCCTTTAGCAGAATTCCGTGAGCAAGGACTGGGTTACTATGGAGATTAACGGACAGAAGTTCATTCCCGTCAGATGCCTGCAAGACGATGATGCTGTTGGCTTCAAAGTCCATGACCAACATCATTGTGGTCCCAAACTGATCTTAATCAACTGTGCCATCTTAGAACAACCACAAACCTTCTAAACCATATTCTTAACAAGTCGACGTATGACTCTAGCTACTACCTTATTTCCACGAACTCGATGTGCACTTATGATAACCTTTTCGATGGCGCAGCCTAAACTACCACTGCTATCTCAGTATCATCAACCGTTTCATCATAAGACATTTCTCAGAACTCCAATAAAGAGTGAAGAGATTCTCGTTAAGTATGATTTTCTCCTTCAAGCGCCCATTGAATGACGACGCAGCAGCGAGCAAACGACTAAGGGTCAGTCCTGATCTGTATTACATAAAAGTCACCTGGGGAAACATTCTAACAGAAAGGAGCCAGAAAAAAAGGCACCTACCGCTTGAACATCAACAAAAATCGACATCCTCATCGCTTCCAAGTATACCGAATCGAAGGGGAGTTGATATATTTCTTTTATTGTTAATTTTGTTGTCAGCGTGCGTGTTTTGGCATGGATAATGCCGATATACACATATTGTAATTGAATCAGTGGCCAGACTCATGGAACATGACAATACTATCGAACACAAATTTACTCGTGTATCTGATCCCATTTATTCATACTCATGCTCTTACTGTCATGGGTTTAATCACCCTGATATTGTGAAAGGAGGTTATCCTTTTCATTGTTCTTTACCACTTTGTCCCCGTCTAGTGGATTGCGCTGACGGCCGAGATTAGAAGATTTCCAGAAGCAATGTGACTACTTCAGATCTAGGCGTGGGTGTGCCAGGGTACTTTCGATGGCCTAAAATGGGATGGATTGGAGGGTGAATAGGAGAAATATTTTGTTGCAACGCTGCTACTAAGGGGTTTATTGATGATGAATTGTTGGAAGAGAAGAAGGACGACAATTACGGGGAGCTTGACTTTGATGTTAGGCGTTTATTAGATGCTGACTATGGATATTGCACCCTTCTGCCTTATCAAAGGATATCCTGGCCCATCTCTTCAAGCTTGAACTCTGCTTGATGTACAGCACGCAAAGTTTCTCTGCGATATGAACGCGTTTTTGTTAGTAACGACACCATTTACCGACCCTTGATGTGAAAGGCAGTCTTGATTATCATGGTGGTCATTGTAAGTCCTGGCATTTTCACTTGCTATAAGCTATGTTAGTCTGTGTCTGTAGGTATCATTGCTGCTAAAAGCCTTAAGCCTTATTGGGGTTTGTTATTTAAGAGGAAGTTGATGGAGATAGGGGGGGTATGTAAATCGTAGCGTTGAGCACTGCAAAAAAATGAATGATCCGTTAGTATAATGATGCTTGTTGAGATGTTTAAGTAGGAGGGGTGATATAGGTTGTAGAAGGTATAAAGGATGGCAGAGGAGCGGTAGAAGATATTATAAAGAAATGATGATGATATGGGCTTTTGAGGTAGAACGAGGTAGCGGTGTAAAGAGGTAATGGAACTTACTTCATAAATCAGGACAATCCTTGTCATTTTGTCTGTTGCTGTTGGTCAAGAACTGGAGGAGAAGGGAGCAGAGGAACCAAAATTAGCGGAGATAAAAAGCAAAAAGAAATTGATTTATAGCCACTTGTTGATGTCTTTCTTAATATCTCATTGACATTTTGCATAGCCGATATTGGTCTGACAGACTCTCAAGCCTAGAATGATGGAACTATTGCCGTGATGATGTTACCGATCGTTAATGCCTTGTGTCAGCCAGTCTCAGCTTATTGCGCAATCAATGGTGATTGGGGCTGGTGTTGTTTAGGTTAGGTAGGGGGGTAACTCGACACTACTTTAGGATTTACTGGTTGTTTACGGGATAGAGCTTGGGATCAATTAGTAATACGGTTACAAACGATGCAATATTTATCCAAGAAAGACGGCTTATTAGCGGGCGACTTATGCTACTTGACGCCGCTTAGCTTGACTGGAAATGAAATAGTAGAGATTGAATAAAGAAGCCGAGCCAGGTCGGGCTGAAGTTGAGGAAATAACACCGAATTCAAGCAAACGGATCACATCACAGACGAGAGATAAGAACCAAAGAGAAGGAGCGGGACTATAATAACCTAAAAGGAAGATGTTGAGATATGAGTTGTGATGATGATGATGATGATGTTGTTGATGATCAAGAATTGTGTGGTTCAACACGTCACATGATCAGTTAGCAAATAGTGTTAAATGATTGGTCGGCAACCGTCCCCATTAGGACTGGGTGAAAGTGGAGACACCTAAAATGGTCTAGGCTTTGACAATCATTCTCCAGTGGAAATAGAAGGTACTGTAGTAGTAGCATTATGCAAACTATTGTAGAAGCTGTCACCTTGTATGTGACTCAAAGAAAGGATTGATTTTAATAGACGGGAATATGTGTATATTATAAGAAACGGACTCTGTCTACACAGTCTATATATCTCCTAACTCTCATAAATAGCAAAGAACTCTATTCATCTACTTGTTATATTAATCTATGTCACCCACCAAGTTAAATAGCAAAACAATCTCGTTTGAACAGGAACCTCTCTCCCTTACGTATCACACACAATACCTGTCTCGACCTGTCAGCCTTTAAAGTGTCTAACTCATGTTCTTTCATGCTACTTTACGTAAATCTGCTCGCTGATTCTACTGGATAATGAATATCAGAGCATCCATATCTCCATAGTTCAATGCAATTCACTTGGAGAATCTTTAGTCTAACAGTTTCTCACACTTCTCTTGTATCCTTCCTCCGCCTAGAACATTTTATTTACTTTTCTCAACTTAAATCTATCCGTCCCTCCATTCTCATCCTAAAAAGTCAAGTATTATTACCCTTGACATGACCTAAACTGTGGCTATATCAACTCCTCAATAGTCAAGCCTCCGTGCCGTTTCTCTACCTCACTGTTTCATTTTCGCTCCTTGATTAATGCATTAGGACCTCTACCGCGACGACCCAGACGAGGCTATAGTTGTCTGAACCTAAGTGCGACGTAAAAGCCAGCGTCTACCGGGCCTTGAGAATAGGCATCTATGACAAAACATCCTTCACAACCTAGACAAATAGAAATTTACAAGCCCAAGCACTCTAAGCAACTGGTCTTCATCCGCTATAAAGTAAAGAGAAACCAGAAGGGAAGACGTACCATTAAGACCATCTTAGACACAATAATCTCATGTCCCAGCTCAATCAGTATACATCTATCGACCACGTCTTACTGTATCCATGTACAAGATAACTTGCTAGGCATTCTAGATAGCGCGTCCAAAGATGCTTTCAATATTCTCCACATCAGAAACTGGTTAACAAACTGCATCTATCCTGGATACTGGGCCACTCGTCGAAAGCTGGACTCTCCCAAGTAGGGTTAGCTGGAGAGCACAAATCGGTTATTTTAAGATCAATTAGTCCAGCCATGATGAAAAGACTCGCTAGCTCCTATTCCTCATAGCTGCTATATAATAACACCTACCCTTAGATAGGGAGAGATGGCCATAGAACGCATTTATAGAGGGCTTCCCTTGGAAAGCAGGTAAGGTGTCGAAACTTGTAAGTTCAAGACTCATATAATGCATAACTCTTCTTATTCATGACTGTATTTTGATGTCGATGGTGGGAATCGGAACCGTATACGGAATTGTGGTGGTAGGAGAGAACAGGTGAGAATTCTCTCGTTTATTTTAGAAAGACTTTGTTGAGTGAGACTCCTCTCATAATAGGACACATTCGGTGAGTAATAACTCATATCAGCGTCCAACGGGACTAGTTATATTCATCAAGACCAGAGCGAGGAAATACTCAGCCATGAATAATACAAGTAAATTATCAAACAATCTCACCTGAGTAATCTCTCATTATGAACTATTAGGGATTAAGCACCTACTCAAGAATAATAGTGATAGCTCAGAACATAGCTGCTTGCTAGTTTATATTATGTCAAGACATGTCTAGCTCTTCTATTCCATATTAGTATTGCCTCTCTTAACCTTATGCTTTGTATTTGGAATTTGAGTTGGTCTCGGAGATTTCTTCTAGCGAAGCACTGCTTTGGAGAACGATAAGTAGATTATAGAAACGTCAAAGCTGATTTACTGTGAGCCAAAGGCCAACGGGGAATACATTCTAACGTTGAATGCGTAAGCTCGTCTTATGTCTATTGTCACAATGATCTAGCATTGCTACCATGAGCATCTGAGCCCAGACTTGCGAGCGTTTTGTAGTAAACTTTCCTAAATAAGACTGCATACTCCGATTATATTGGTCACTTCCTGAATTTATCCGTCCTTCATTGCTCTTCGCTTATGTTCCCCCACCCAGCAAGACATGTCACTGATGATATGTCTGCGAATAGTCAGTGTTAAGCACTCTATCTCCAGTGCCTCATTGAAGAATTATATTCACATTGCGCCAAAATAAATACATAGACGATAAGACACTCTAGCCATCAGCCCAGGTCTAGTAAGCATTGACAAGGGAAGAAAGCGACAACTTAATATCGTTGGTGAGCATTATCAAGCCGGTTACATAGCTCAAGGAGCCTCCTGGGTATCTATAAATACAGAACTAACATACTCGCTTATTTATCTATTTTACCATAACACGCGACGCATCCAAATCCAGAAACACCATCCTCGCATTCAAAATATCCTCTAAAAACCCCCTGCCGGCTCGACGTGCACTACACGATAACGAGATAGCATTCTTGCTTTCTCCTTCCTCTGGCCTTATCCTGCGTTTATTTGGCACCAATTTAGTCAATGCAGGTCTAGGTGGCTCGACAAGTAATGCCCTTTCAAAATCGATCATCATAACCCTGTTTACCTCCCAATTAAACAGCATATTCGCAAATCGAATATCCCTATGAATCACCCCCTTTTGATGCATGGCTCGTATTGCCGTGATAGTCATGCTTTGAAGATTCTTTCCCACCTCGTCATCCAATACATCCGAGAGACTGTCTCCGCCCCAGGATAACAAGGTCAAGTGCACTATATAGACTCGATGGAAGTAGTAGTAGACCTTGTTGATCGATCGAAGGTCTACGTCTCCTAGAAAGACAGGTACATCACGACCTTAAACCGGCCTTAGACGATCATACACCGCAGCTTCATATGCAAGATCGCTAATGAAAGCCTGGACTATGCCCTTGCCGAGAAACGTGTAGCCATAGGCTCGCAGTGTGATCTTAAAAAGGACACCGCAGGCACCACCTTATTCCAACCGCGTAACTCCATCGTCTAATGACTGTTCTAGCTGTTTCCGTAGAAGCTCAAGCCATCTTTAATGGTTCACGGGGTAACGCGCGTGTGTAAGATAGTCCTTGCAATAAAGAACCACATTTAGGCATCTTGGATCGAGGGGACCGCCCCTGACTAATCCGAGAAGGCATTTTTGCATATAATATTGGCGGTTCTGTTCGTAACTACTTCCACGAGGTCGTTATGCCAGTCGCTGGCTTCGGCGACTCGCTTATCCTGTACTGCGTCCCGCTGGCGTAGGAGTATCCGGCGGCCTGGCCGATTCGTCATCAGATGGCTCTCGCCTGTCGACCCGTCTTAGTAGCGTCTCGTCGGTCCGCTGCTCGGCGGATCGACGTCTTCTGTTGCGCAGGGGATATGGCGATCGCTCGACGTCGTGGTAGGTAGTTGGTTGGTAATCGGGTAAGTGGTCTGATGATGCTAATCGTTGGTTCTCAGGAATGGAACGCAATGTCATTTCGAAATCTTCCGCCCATGTTTTCAAGTTACCCATTACTCTTCGACGTTCCTCCTGTCCATATTCATATTGCTCTCCAGGTAAACCAAGTGCCATCAGCGTAAATGCCAGATATTGACCAACAGCCGTGCAGATGTGAAAGCTACTTAGATAAGCTAACACTTCGTATTTAGGCTCGGCCAGATGGTAGTAAAGGGTTTCAGGTTGGTTCCAGTCAATCTTGAGAAAGACGGTAGCCTCGCCGATAGTCAGATTACCATATTCAATGCCACTTTCAATCATGTAATAATATGTCTGCGTTATGGCAGATGCAGTTAGCCTCTCAGCATGGTATCGAAATAGTGCGTCTAGGTCCACAGATATTGGTATGGTCTTTCGATTTACAACTTCCTTGTAAATATCCATAGGGCGGAGACCGACACAAAGATACTAAACGGTCAACTTGCATGGCGACTTATATTCGGAGATATATACCAGTATACGTTGCGCAGAAGGTCTATTGTTGGATCGAACAACACAGATCTGATCTGGTCGCAGCTAGTTGAGATCTCGTCGGTGATCTGGGGTCCGCGGCATCGCTAGGGTCTCTCGTTCAACCACTTCGTCGGCCGTGTCGCTAAGGGCATGGGGATGGTTCTCGAATACAACGCCGTCCCCGATTTCAAACGCTGCTATGACGTCCCCAACCTCCTTAAGTTTCTATATGATAACTCTAACAGGATCCTCGACGCTATTGTGTAGAAAGTACTCGAGCGCCTTCTCGTCCGCTATGCGCCGCTGGGAGACTCTATCACCCAGGCCGGCCAGGAAAGTTCGGTTCTCAAAAACGCGGCTCTCGATTAGAAATGTGTCGTTGAGAATACCAAAAGTGAGCCTTTGTTGATGGATAAAATCAGTCCAAGGCAGCAGTTATTTAGGACACCATTTATCGCGAGGGATGGTAATGAAGCCCCTCAAGGACAGCTTAGGATCGGTCTCGATGGTGAACTTGGAGAAAACGGAAGTGTGGCATGCGGCGATGTATTCGTTGATTGTTGTTGGTCGTATCTCTTCCTCTGCATTGTCGGCACGCTGAATGGCCTCCTGTCGTTCTCTGAGAGCATCCTGTCGTTCTCTGAGAGCATCTTGACGATCTCTGAGAGCTTCTTGAAGAAGTCGCTCCAGTTCGTCTACGGTCCTCTGGTCGGCCATTGGTGATTTGTCCTGTAGTGTTGATGCAAGCAATTAATTAGGTTCGTGCCAAACCTCGTTGGGATCGCTGGGTCGTTAGTTAGGCGCGTGCTGACAAACGGGCTGCCTTGCCCCGTTGCTGAGGTGATGGATGCCGTTTGTTTAGCGCCAATAGTGCACGGGCTCCTCCGCATCTACTCTGTAATGAACAACCTTTGCCACCCAGGGACCCTGAAAATCGATCGACAAAATATTACGAAGCTGGAATTTGAGAACCAATCCATTTTTGCCACAGGCATATGCGCGAGGGCTTTTCTGTTCTTCGTCGTACACTTCAAAACTAAAAAGTTTCATGTCACACTTGGCAGAGGAATGATGTAAAAGTCTTTCGCTTTCTTAAATGCCGAGACTCTATAGAAACAAGAAAAGGTCAGCTGGAAATAGAAAATCGTTCTGGCAGCCGAGCCTCGATGATCAATTTCCAAGAGAGTTTTCAGGGTAATTCCATAGAGAAGACTTCAAAAAATAGTCATCATAGAGCGTAGTTATAATTATCCCAAGTTCGGTTTTGAGAGTTTGTCAATGGGTATAGAATCCCTGGTGTCCTGAGCACGGCTGAGAGAGCACACCAGCTGCATGAGTGCACGTAAATTTCAAGACTAAGGAAATGGTCCAACTCATGGATATCACCAGCGAAGCAATTATGAGCATACTGAAGCCAAGTACCAAGACAAAGCCACTTATAAGTCTATGCTATGTGAGTATAGATAGATAGATGGTGGAGATACAACAATGTCCATCTCTCCACAATGTCGGAATTCAACCCTGCTAGTACGTAGTCCTTGTCCTTTCAGCAAGGTCCCTACAGGGCTAGCCGGGGTTTAAGTTAAGGCTTCCAAAAACCAAGACAAATCGCGTCATTAGGGCGGGCATCAAATCATAAGTTCAAGGGCGAGAACGGCAAAGCAAGCCTGACAGATCTATCGCTGTGAAAAGCAGCTATGATCCAAGCGGCATCTCCATGAGAATACTATTACTTCTGATAATGAATTAGTGTCAGCCATAACGCAATCCAAGTATCTGTCACATGTGGTGAACAAATAACTGGTCCCTGAGACTGTCGACCGTTGCCGTGGTTACTTGGGCAAACAATACGTACACATTCACATTCCTCCATGGATCGGTCGGTGATGGGGTTCAACATAACAACGATTATAGCGTCTGCTTTCCATTTGAAAATCTCCAAATTCGTCAATTCCAATGTATACACAGTGGCCCTTTCACCTGGAAGAATGCCAGAGCATGCATTCTCCAATGCAGTGGGATGCGTTCAAGATTCCGATAAAGGTAGTCCATGTCTTCGTCTGAAATTTGGTGAATCTCATACTAACGATAGCAGCTTCTCAGGCAGTCACATCCATTTCAATCACGAGGACTTCTAGCCTTACCAAATGAGCTACTACTTGAAATCCTGAAGCACGTTGAAGCAGTCGGTCAATTATTCCTAGCACTCACATGCAAGCGGATGCTCTTTATCTCATCAATGACAATCACAATGATCCCTTCTGCGCCCAAGCACCGCGCGCATCATCTAAATTGTTCTGCAATGCTCGCCCTCCTACGCGTTGTACAACCACTGGACGCTCGAGGCCGACCCACGAAGTCTTGGGCGCCATGTTGCGTCTGCTATCGATACCGACCGAAGAGGAAAGGTTACTGGAAAGGTGTGCAAAAGCGGTATCCGAAAGAGATGGTCCGCATAATCCTGGCCGGCTACGAGTCAGTTGTTAAGTCGTGGAGCGGAAAACGTTCGTCCTCATATCAATGTCCAAGTTGCTGGTGTGAAGAACGTGTGCAGAAGTACGGGCATTTGGCAGCAGAGGTGAAGATAAGCTAGGGAAACATAGTTCCGATTATTATAAACTTTTGTCAAGAAGAGGCCAATAGAAGAAAAGGTTGTAGACGCTGGAAATCTCGTAGTGTATGTAGCTGGGTTGCTGGCTTTTACGACCAGCGGTCCGCGCAAGTGCCTGGAAGAGCTGTGCTAGAAGACATAGAGATCATCAGGCGGCTACAAAGAGTGGATAGGCGGCGTGCAACGTTGCGTTAAGAAAAAAGAGAAGAAAAAAAACAGGATACTGACTGTCTGGTAGTCTACGGGCTATGCAGAAGTTCTACATCCTTGACAATTGCTTCAGGGATGAACGATGGAGATCATACCAATTCTCCTCGGGTGCTTACTATTCTGTAGCCCTTCCGGCCTTGAAGGTTCAAGTCAATTCCAGACGCTGCGATGGAGTTCAAGTGCTGACTTGTGAGAACATAACAGGAGTCTCACGCTAGTTCACGCAATGGCTCTGTCGACGGACCGAAAGATTGTAACCTGGATCTATATGTATCATACACAGTTGCAGTGCTACATTTATAGCTTCTTCTTTAGATCTCTCACATTCATCCTCATTTCGCCGTTATCTTGTCATATTAACCTCCTTTCGTGGACCTTTCATAACTGCCTATTCTACTCGAGGAAAAAAATGTAACATTATTTAACGGCCAATGCAAGGCATTTATCCCATCAACCGACTCAAATACCATCTCTGACTTCTATTTTAGGCATCCTCACTTATTCACTTAGTAACCATGAGACATCATTTACTCAGCTAACATTCACTGGTTCCCGCCGCCTATATACACAACTCCCTGGATTAACATCAAGTACGCACCTTGACGGTTTCTTTCTTTGATCATCTCGTCTATCAAATCACTGCAAGTACACTGTGATATCATGGCAAAAGAATACACAAAATGTCAGAATCTATACTATTCATCTCTTCCTATTCCATCCTCTCAACTAATAATCGTTATGCTAAACATCATTCAAGACATCGCGCATCAGCATTCACCATATCCAGTGCATCCCAAAGAAAGAACTTCTTATCGCGCAGTTTCCTGCATGTACTTGTCTTTATCTGGTCAGTATTTGCAATGCCAGAGTATTAGGAATCAATCTCAATTCATTCTTTCACCGGTTGTTCAGGCAGCCTTGAATGGGCTTGGTGATTCATTCATTGAGAACCCGCTGTCACTTGGCTTTATTTCCATGCTTTCACCTGCATCAAAGGTTCTTGTGCGTGACAAACAGTAGCCTAATTGTAAAGACGGGATCAAGGACTTGTGATATTTGCATTCCAGGCATGATCATATTCACCTCATAAAACCCTCAATCACATACGTCTTTCATCCCATTCACTCATAATCTCTTTGCGTTTACTTCGTCCCTAATAAATATATTTCTTATCATAGATTTTTCTTTCTTATTCTCACTTCCATTATTCTACTCATGTCTGCCAAGGCCAATTTCACTGTCTGCATATCTTACCTGATCATTCTAAGCGGCTTCCTGAAAGACTTTCTCTACAACAAAGTTATAGCAATAGGTAGTCTTATACAAAAGGATATAGAATCCCGTGTGACAGTCGTTGATCTTCGCCAAACCACTTCATTTTATCTCCAACGGAGACCAAAGCAGACTCACATAAGTACTCAGATTCTACCACTACCAAACTTCTAGACTCATGCTCTTTTATCACTGCTCCTGAGCCATACTGATGCCCTACCTACCATGTCCTGTCATTATGGAAGTAATCCACGCCAGAAACCACCTCTTTACCCAAGCTACCGAGATTATAATATTGACACTGAGGATGACTTTCGGCACGATATTAGTTCACCTTCCAATAAGCACTAGCGAAAAATATTGCAACCTGCAGACTCTCGGACGCACTGTTTCAGGCACCTTGGAACACCAAGCTTCCAGATGCTGGACATGAGTCAACTACTCATCCTCTCCTCCACCCTTTCCGGAGTTACCAAGTCGGCAACAGTCGAACCATGACAACAACTTGACACAACGAACTACAAACTCACGTTTGTTTCATCAGTTGCAGCCTAGTGTTGTCCCATGGACTTCGCAATACCAGAACATGGTTGACCACCATATTATATTTCATGATTGATCGTCGTGAGTGACTAGCGAGGACTGAGAATTTTAAAAAGAAAAAAAAAACACTGCCATAGTCGCAACCACTACTGTCACCTGACCAAGCAATACTTCCCAGCGAACCATACTCGACTCCTGCTCTATCCCTTTGTCCCCCTGACTCTTCTCCCCTGTCCTGCTCTGCGGCCTGGCCACCCGTGGTGTCTGTATTAGGGAAGAAGGAAGTGAGGTGTGGATAATTGGAGAGGCGGCGAGGAGTCCATATCAACAAGGTTCTTCTATTGACGGGGGGTGTCAGTTGAGGTTGTACTTGGAAGAATTCCGAGGTCTATATCATGCTCTCCTGCGAGATGTCATTGTACTTGCAAGGATGTGGCTTGATGATAATCTGGAGTTTTCTACTAAAACCTATTTAAAAAAAAAAAAAAAAGACTTGATAAACCCCTCCCTCCTTCATCTAGAATAAAAACCACAGAACACACATCAAACCGCATCAAAAGAAGGAAAAAGAACTCTGGATGGGTTAGTGTCAAAGTTTGTTGAGTTGATCTAACCAGCCATCTGGGAACTTTGTCAGGGGCGGTGATACGAGAATTTCGTGACGGATGGGAGAAACAGAGGGGAAAGAAGGGGAAGTATAGTAATGATAATAATAGTTATTAAGTTGAATTGAATATGTGTCTGCTCTGCCGTGAATTTGATGTTGTAGTAGGTAACAATTTTGTTTCAATTCTGAATAAACAGCGGGAAGTCGGGGTTGCAGAGGTATAGGGTAGGCTGAAACCCTAGGGGGCAGACTGCCACAATATGAAGGGGGGGACACGGCCACAGCCACACACAACAAGCCACAAGAGAGACGACATGAACAACGAACGGATTCTGGATTCTCCAATAAAGCAGACTAGCCACACAGGAGGCTTCAGTGCTCAGCCCACCCAGAAAACAAGCCACAGACAAGGACAGACCAAGGGTTCAAGTGACAAGAGACAAGTCATGAGAGAGAGTTTTGCAATGTAAATGTCAAGACACTATATCATGTACTTGGTGTCCTGTCAAAGCGCCATTTCTCGTACTTTCGAACCCTGGAAATATTCAACCTCTATCACTCACCGCGGCGCAGAATGACGCTCTCAGCTGCCACATATAAGCAAGAAGATGACGTTGCGACAAGCAGCCATGGTGTCGAGTTTTTAGTTTTCGTCTGGAAGCTTCACGGGACAGAATTAAAGACGTCTCGCGATAGAGCCTTGCTGCCGGTGGAAAAGATGAGGCAAGGGCGTGTTAGGAGGAGTGCGGAGTTGATGGTACACCGACCGATGTAGGAATTCAATAAACAGGATGAGCAGATAGTTGGACAACGAGGACTTGAATTGATCATTTCTCTAGAACTGTTGTGGTTCTCAAAGTCGGAAGAAGTGAGAGCGATATGCAGGACGAGATACTTCCCAAAGCAACTTCTCTTCTATGGGAAACCCCATTTTATTAACATATATGGCTACACATACAGTCAATGCGAGGGCATCTTTTAATTGAATCCGCATTTGTACAAAGAACCTGCATGCCAAACTTGGTCAGCCTTAGTCTTCGCCCTTGATCACGGCGATTGCTGGCTCTGTAGAGTAACGGACTTGGTATTGTGCACAACTTGTGGAGACTGACTGATGAGTTACCAGCGGATTTACCTGACTGACTGACCAACTAAAGCACTTCAATAACGGGATGGTGTGGTTTCGCTTAGGTTGGATTTGAAAGAGCGACTGGATTACAGATTCGAGCTGGGCCATAGGTTCTTTGTCGCGCTGAGATCAGTACCAGGGCTCAGCTTGAATTGCTATACTTGGAGAATGGACCCTGCACTCTACATTACGATCAGGTGTCAACTGATTTATTCTCACTGTAAGCGAAGAAAATATCATTGCATCTTATTATGCGAGGTTGTCTCTTACCTTTGTGGATGTCTTATCTGGGTCTGAGGAACTGACGAGTTGACTAGAAAGGCCTTTCGTATGAGATGCCGATAGTGATCACGTCCACAAAGATGGAAGTCCAGAGGAGAGACTTTCACACTGTAGCTTATATATATGCTGACAATCCGAGCAGTGAAGTTCCGTTGGTTGTTTCTAGTTAAACACTCAAGACTTGCGTCAGGAAAACACCATTTGTAAGGCTAGGCGTCTTCAATAACACCCCCCACTCCGAGTTTGCGCCCTTATTTGCATGGTGATTCCAGATTCTATGAAATAGGGGGTCTATGGAGCAGAGAATCTCTACCGCAAAGATGTTGCGGTTGATTGAAACGAAGGTAATGCCAAAAATCAAGACATGACATAATATGGTGCATGAGACACTCTGTTTTATTGTCTAATAACCCAAAGTGCAGGACATGTATATGAACTGAATTATATGAATCAATCGCTAGCTTGTAGCCTACTATATACTTAGTATTGGCAAGTAACGCTAGGAGTAACAGAAGCGGAAACGACAATGTTGACAGTAGGGAAGAAATGTCTTGATTATTTTTAATATTTCCGACTTCCATCTACCAACTTTCCACCGTTTCCGATGGGACAAGAGCCATTGCTCTGCTCATGCACTACAGAGAGACACTAGACATGAACAAGTTTACCGTTGCGGCGTCTCCAGGTGATGATACACAATGCCACCGGGAGTCCGCTATCATGCGGACTTGACAAGACAGCTGTCTTTTCGTTGTGAACAAGCACTTCAAAGAAAGACGAAGCTCGGCTTGTAGCATCATAGAAATGATACGGCCTGCTTCGACATTGTGATCAAGGGCGGCTTAAACTATCCAAGCAGACCCAACTACCTGCTATTACAGTATTCATAGTCGAGGTCTTCCACGTGCAGATAGTTATAAGTCACAGCACATCCGATTCATTATATCTAACGGTAATAGCAAGACATGCAGCAGAAACCGACACAAGAAATCAGACTACAAGATATTCGTATAGAATCAATACTTCCGCGAGAGATATATCTTCTCCTGTTCCTCTACCCACTCCAACCAAGCCTTATATACCTTCTTGTTCTGCCTCACTCGGCCCTCCAGCCCCTTCAACGCGCGATTCACCTCCGGCAACAGGTCTTGCGGGTGCGGGAGCTTCCTAACTTGCCACACCATACCGTCATTGGCGTCCGCCAGCCAGTTGCTAGGTGTTTCCAGGGAGTCAAGATGGGTTATAAGATGATCCCGCTTCTTGCATATCTGGATAGTGGTGCTGATACCGTCGAGAGCATCCCGGACGTAGCGTGTGATATCTACCTCGTACCTCTCCTTAAGTTCTCGCCTAAGCAGCGCTGTGTTGATGGATGCTTCCGGATAAGTATCATCCTTCCGCCTGCGCAAACCCAGAAATTGGCCTAATTTTGTTGCGAAGGATACGGGCGACTCGGAGGAGACTGGAAAGTCGAGCTTCTCGAGACTCTGGGTCAACTCGATCATCTTCTGTAACCCAAGCCTGGCCCAACCCAAGCCCTTGATCAGATCGAATAAGGCGAAAAGGTGAGTGGTGTGGGGTTGGAACTTATCTGATCGGTCATTCTCCTTGGACCACCTGTCGAGAACTTCGAGCATGGCATCCAGATGGCACTCGTCTTGACTACGGCACAGCTGGCAGACAACATGAACAGGCTCGCCACTTGGAGAGTTGCGATAGTCTGAACAAGCTCTAAGGAAGTCGCAAGCGTCGGTCATGAAGCCGTGTCCTTTCAACGGTGCGCGGTACCACGTCAGGATCTGTCGTATATGGAGCGGGAGTTCGAATGGGAGCTCAGCGAGAGTGACGCGACGGTCGGCAACTCCTGAACTTCTAGCTAGGGCGATGAAGAGCTCGTCGTCGGCTGTGAGATTGAGAGAGGTCAAGAGTCCCGACAACCACCGTGTCTAGGTAATAATCACCTGAGGCCATCTGCTGAATAGGTCATCCGCCGTACGGTCCCAGGAAGTATGCCATATTAAGCCCTCAATCTTCTCTAAGGCCTTGACTATATCGATCCACTTGAATCCTTGATGCTCCTATGTCGAACTGTCGAACAGCTCGCCGTGGTGACCGACTATTTCATTCGCACCACCGTACCGCATGTATTGTGAGGGCCACATCTTCTTCTCAAAATGATGGTACAGCTTCCGGCTAAGGTTCACGATGGCAAGTCTCGCCTCCGATTTGCCTCTCGGGGGTGTAGGTGGTGTACCATCATCGATGACGTGGTGAAGTAGTGGGTTCAGGCAGGCTACGGGCCCCAGCCAGCCCATATCGCAGATGATATCCAAGATAGGGAGGTTGACCACGGGCGGTTGAGCGATATTGACTATCCCAGAATGTGTAGATGTGAATGGGAATGGTACAGGTGTTGGCCATAAGGAGCTGAGGGGTGGAGAACCGGAGAGAAGCCAGAGGAGCTATAAGAGGGCCGGAAGGAGGCATAAAAGCCAGGCAGGGGAGAGTGTCTGTGTGCGGGATACGTCGACTAGGTCAGATGGGATTTTGAATAGCTGCAGTAAAACAGCCCTCGCCGCTCGTCTATCTCTTACAGGGAGGTTATACTATTCCTGCCCTTGCTCCGACTCGTGTTCTTGTTCTTGTTATTGTTGTTCCTGTCCTTGTTGTCGTTCTTGTCCCTGCTCTTCATCACGCTCATAGCTCAGTAGTGACATATCAAACTCTCGCCGCAGCTGTTCCTGGATCATGGCATCCGGATCCGGCTGGTTGCCAGATACAGCATGGACAGTACCTAAGTGGATGATGGCACTAGGTGGTGCCGGGACGACAGTGGTAGGTATCCTGCTGTACATGATAAGGTGCGTTCTGTTGAGGTGGAATGATAATTCACGGTTTTGGGCGACGTGAAAGTCGGAGTGGACGTATATCTCGATAGATAGAGTATCGACAGGCGTCGTGTCGTCTGCATCGGCGTCTTGAAGCTCGACATTGAAGCGGAGAGTGCAGAAGCGTGCCGTGGGATGAGGACAGACGCCATTCCGGGCTTCCTGGACGCGCCAGGGAGGCTCCTCAATACGCGGTGGTTGTCTTGTCGTAAGGTGTCGAGGCCAGAGATTCCGAGGTATGGAATGTAATAAATGGGCGGACAAGTAGATAACGAGGGAGATTGTAATGTCAAGGACGAAGCCTGACAAGAAGCTAAACAGGTTGCCCATTGTAGATAAGCTGAGATGATGAACATTCGAGGGACAAAGATCAAGAGTAAAAAAATGACAAGATCAGGAAACGTCAATTGGGGAAATAACCAAGTTTAAATAAACGCCCTGCCTTTGGACTCGGAATCTCTTTAAGTACCGGGCTGGCAGCCATAGAGCGAGGAGTCCCCCCTCGGTTCTTTGTTTACTCAATGTCATTTCTCGGTCAAGACGAATGCAAAAGTGGCGGTTTATTCAGTCTTGTCGCATCGCTTTATTATCTTTCCTGGTCTGTGCGATGTGGCGGTTTGGGCACTGGGGACAAACAAAGAGAGGAACACGACACAGTATAGACAGGGTTAACGGGAAGGGAACTACTGCAAATGGAGTGTGATTTCTTTTCTTTGTCGCGCACGATCTGGTTGTGGGATGGGAAGGGCTGATTTATGCTATGTGATGACCGATGTCAATACCTCCGTCCCCCTGCCATGTCTGAATAGCCTGGAGTCAATACAATATCTACTCGAGCGCCCCAAGTTTTACATGTCGCAAATGTCCCTCCATGCCTGATATATCCCCTGACTCCATGAGTCTTCCATCTTGGGTAACACTTGTTACATATATATCGTCCTAGACGTATCATTCAGCAGTGTTATGGCCGCTATGGCTAATGCATCCCTCCACTCTCTAATCCCCCCGTCATGCTCGACCGTGGCTTCCACCTAGGCTCTCTTGACCTTGGCTCTCGCAGCTTTGTAGTTCCTCTTATAAGGGTATGCGCAATCCTCAGGCGGGTAGAACGGATAGTCGAGGTAGTCGAGGTCAAGGATGGAGAAGAGCGTGGTTTCCGAAGTAGGAGAGGATTCCTCGAGGAGATGAGGTGGTGACTGTGGCAGATGTGACCAAGAGGAGAGATGAAGGATTTTTTGGCAACGATGGCGGCGGGGACATCTGGAATAGCAGGCTTCCCGGGCGGTTATGGAGGGTTCTGAGCACAACGGCCGAGGTAGATGGCGAGGAGGGCGACGAGGATAGAGACAAAGATGGTTGTGTAACGGGACGTGATCGTGTCGTTGGGTATGGCGACCTGGCAGGATAGAGACGGCAAGATACCTTAATATAATAAGGATGTGGAAGAAGAGCATAACAGCTGCCAGTGCCTGCAATACATATACATTGATGGATGTAAGGGCAGAAGGAGGAGGGATTCGATCAAAGACGGAATGATGAAGACTCCGATAAGGACTGCACTTTTGGATGAATGGCAGAAAAATAAAGAAAGTGTACAAAGCCAAACAGCAGAAAGATTGATGAAAAGGTCATTGACAATGACAGAAGAAAGAACATAATAAGAGCAACAATGAGTGGGTAGATATTGGCAACGGGTAGCGACAGATCTGATGACCACACCTAGATAGATATAAATGCTCTGACATGCGTGTCATGCAGGCTGGAGTAACTGGTCAGGGACAAGGAATACATATAACGCTTCATCTTCATCTCACACAAGGACGAAGCGGCTAGTACAGACGCAGTCGTTGGCCCCAACGTCTCGGATGGACAGGTGTCAGACGAGAGCCAACTCATCAAGGCTCCCATCACGGACATTTCCCCTCCGCCTCTGTCCGGTATCAGAGATGTAGCACGCATGTCCGAATTGAAAGACCTGACCCTCACGCAAAAGATTGTCCAGAACAATACACAAAACACATACAGCTACAACGTCACGAATAACAGCAACACCTACTACAACACCACTGGCCGCGGTGCTCGACACCGTCGCTGGTCTTCACTCGTGGCCCTGCTCACCCTCGTTGTGCTGGTCGCGGCCATCCATGTACGGCATCGCCATAGCCTACAGCAACACTGTCTCCCTGGCGTGGACTGCGTTGTATGCCATCACCTCGTTCGCTTCCTTGGGCTATCTCGGCTCTCTGCAGCCCGAGACCACACCTAGAATGACATTTAGCTCGGAGATGCCTACCGTAACACCACCCGACAGGGGCAAGATGCTCATCGCTTCGCCTTCATCTGTGCCCCAGGTGCTCGATGACATGACTCATCGGGTGTCGATCCTCTCCAGCCACTCTGAGATGCAGCATCTGTCCGACACACTGCTGCTGGAAACAAATTCTGGGATCAAAACAATCCGCCACGAATGGCGTGGCCTGCAGGTAGCTCTGGTCGATCTCGAAAGGAACCTGCTTGACGCGTTTGCGCCGCTGGCTGGCGAGTCAGAGAGGTTGTTGCAGGACATGAAAAGACCCAGTGCTTTTGATCAGCCGCGAAGAGACAAGAACAGCTCGGTATGGGCTAGAGTCAAGGTCTTCATCGGGTGAGCCAGCATCACGAAACCTATCATGGACATACTGGAGAGTCAGTTCCAGAGGGCTGAGTTCCTGCTGCAGCAGTTCCAAGACTCGCATCGATGTGTCTGTCCCTGAGCACATCGAAGCTGTCACCGATGGAGTCAAGTCTGTGCTCGACTCTGCATGCGGGATCCGCTTCATTTCTTTCGCTCCTACACATCACAAGCTCAGCGATGGAGTCTGTTTCATACGGTACTTGACTTGACCTGTTGATAACCCATGATTCATGCTCGGCTTCCCTACTAGAATTGTCGGATTATGTGATTGATTCTCATAAATGCTCCTCTCTCTTTTTCTTTCTAAGCATGACTTATCAACCTCCCCCTCATCAATCACTATATACAGCAACGTGCGGCAGAGGCATAGATTCAACTATTCGCAATTATTTCTGCCTGTCTGGCTCTCTACTCTTATTTTATCATGTGACAATACTCTCCCTCGTAACGCTTAGGTGCCAGCATATAAACAGCATTACAAAGATTATCCCTAGATGGCGTGGTACGTCTTGTACCATTCATACCAATCCACCAGGGGTAGCTCACCTCTCGCCTTTCTCGCCTTCGTGTCCTCAACACCCGGCATCTTGCCACCCTGCACATTCCCCTCCCCCTCGCCAGGTCTCTCACCCTGTTCCTTGGCAGACGCGTCCCTGTCCGTCTGTCTCTCCTTGCCGGTGCTCCCGTCTCGGCTGGCCTGGACTGGTTCGCCAGTTGGTTTGGCTTGACCAAAGACGTGACTAAGATTGCCAAAGGGGCTTAGGAACCAGCCGGATGCTTCAGCTGTCGCCTCTGATCTTGTCGTCATGTCCTTGGGTTTCCTGTCCCTTCCCTCACCTACAGTCTCCACTGATTTCTTGGGAATCTCTGCTCCATCCGTCCTCTTTGACTCACTGTTGCTCATCTCTTGGTCCTTTCTCTTTTTTATCCCCTGCCCATCTTCTTTCCCCTTCCTCTCGCCCTCTTCCTCTTCCTCTCCTCCCTGACCTTTTATGGAAGCTTTCTGCACAAGTTCCACAAGTATTGCCTGTTGCGCCTCCCTGACCTTGACATCTGGTAACGTCTTGAGCATCTTGATGAGGTCCACATTGAGCCGCGTTCTGAATTTCCGAGCGTCGCTCCAGCTCTTCAGACAATCCTCTTCATCGCTACTCTCTTTCTCGCCGCATAAAGCACGCAGCAGGTGACAGCCTGGGGTCAGCATCGTCCAGAACCTGGTGGACTTCGTCGCCGCTGCTGAGATTTCCTTGGTCAAGGAATCGTAGAACCTGTCAAGCACGGAGGGCATACGTAGGATTTATCTTGGGTGGCGTGACTGCTGGGGTGGGTGTCATAGTGTTGGACACCTCAGGAGGAGCCTTGAGGGCGTCAGCAGAAGGTCCCCGAAGCTCTTGTCCCGGGGGTACGGCGATAAATTCAGGAAATCCAGAGACTTTCTGCTGAGGTTCCTCCTGGTTTTGCACCGGAGCAGCAGCCGCCGCCTCCGCCTCCACCTCCAACTTCTTCGCTTAACGAGTCATACGCATTTTAAGTATGTCTTGTCCAGGTTGATACTGACGAGAATGTACAAGCGAAGGAATAAGTATGCAGACACACCGACGCTTGGGACGTAAATTCTTGTCCGCCTGATCATGTCAGACAATTACTTTCCAGACGGAAGCATGCATAAATGGCACCAAGACATAGTACCAGATCACATCGTTTAGCAGCAAGTGTCAAAGACAACAAAGAGCAATTGTAGGCTCTTCCTAGCATATATATACTTAATAAATACAAGTAGCTTTAATTCGCATACAGAATCGAATTCTTCTTTGTCACAAAATCCCGAACAAAGACTACATAACCACATACAGAGTGATCATTGCCTCCCCCCATCACACAACACACACGTACATCAATCCAACCCCCTATATCATCATTCAACCTCCAACCACCACTACTAAATCATCATACTCGGCCTCTCGCAACTTCTTTCTTCTCTCCCGTCTTCTCGTACAGGCAGACATGCCGCTTCCGTGACCATCCCGCTCCTCTCTACCGTCCAACATGCGTAGCTCCCCATACAGATTAATCATGCGCATTTATGCCTCCACTGCTGCCAGCATCGCTTGCCGCCACTCTCCAGCTTCCTTTGCGGCCTCTGCAACGAGCTGTTCACGCTCAGATGGACCTGTCGGGGGAGGAAATTCGGGAGGAGTAGGCTGAGTCGCCGGTGTGGGAGACTGGCCAAAGGAAGGTCGCTGAGCAGGTGCCGATGTAAAAGACATTCTAGTCCGATCACGCGGACTCCGCTGTGCAGCTACGAGTGTTAGTGTTAGTGATGTGTCTTTCGTTACATCCGTGGACCTACTTGTCTATCGATATAGCCCCCGCATCGTTTCGAATGCCAACCAGGCTGGTTCGAAGCTGACCTCACTCAAGTGGTCGGGCAGATGAAATTCTCTGACTGAGTCCCGCGTCTGACGAGATGACCGATTATGTTCTTCCCGATTTGCTGCCACCAGAGACCGATATGTTGCTCTTGAGAAGGCCAGGATACTTGGTGTTCATGTCCCGGATAATATCGCGGTCTCCCTTGCTGATGATGGTCCAGTCAATACCGGACATCATGAGTTGCATGCATCATTTCTCTTCGGTCGTCAGAGAGTATTGTGTGGAAGAATTGATGTCAAGTTGAGACAGTTTATAAACAGCCAAATAAGGCAAGACAAAAGAGATATCTGCTGATTGAGGGCTGAATGAATGATGAGCAAGAGCATATGGTAAAGGGATGTAGAAGAGACGTTGAAGGAAAAGACTTCTGATGAAGTTCAAGACAAAGAGATTGAGATTTAAAGAAATAGTTGAAAAGTAATGCGTGAATGAGGATTGCTACTAAAACGGCTTGCCGTAGCATCCATGCCTTCAGATCGCCTGTTGGATATATGTACGACAAAGGTCTTTGTGCAGGGCACACGGGGCAGACAATAGAGCACTATAAAATTCCTTCATGACAATCTCCTTTGCCATAGATCAAGAGAAACTTACATAAACAGATAAAAGAGAGTATTATTTCAAGATTATTTCCCAGCTAGTTATTGCAGGCAGTTCAATAACTGCTTCTTTCAAGTCTACCCAACTCATATATCTTTTCTCACATCTTTGTCAAGGCTTCTATTCCAATCTCGTTCATGTGTAAAATCTACTATTGATGTAAATCTGCCCTCTTATCTGACCTTTGCTCTCTACGACTGAACTTTTGCCGGAAAGCCTCATATCTTCCCGCGATAGCATCATCCTGCTCGTGTACGACACTCAACAACAATAGGTACCACAAGTTTAAGAGCAAGTCCTACGCCCTCGCTCATACCCTCTCATTGCTAACTAACATAAAAGACCATACACAGCGCCGTTATAACGGAAAACTCCTCGACGAGATCCGATCGTACCACTTAACGAGTTCCATGGACAACCCAAGACTAGTCCGCAATGCTCAGCTGGCTAGCCCGCGGTCAGCATAGTCTGGTATAGATTCGTCAAGACTCCGACTCGGTAGCAAAGCTAGCCAAAGCCATCGGCATCAACTTTACCGTCTTGAGCGATAAACGTAGTAGACTCCTCTTCGGGAAACTACACGCTTGTCTAGAGTATATACTTTTGAAACTAGTTAAGGATGGAAAGGTGGACGAATACTGGGACGTTGAAAGCATGGCGAAGTGTCTGAGGTGGCCGCGGGACACGGTTCAGGGCATATTGGGGGAGGATCATAAACCAGATGCTGTTGTGGCGCCTGGTGTCGTTGCGATCACGATTGATGAGGATAGGTTAGCGGGAGAGAGATTTTGAAAACGACATTGTTATGAAGGGCACGCAGATGTTTGATAAGGAGAATATACAAGCCTCACTTGTTGACCAGGTGAGGTTGTCCGATCTGCTGTGTAGTTTTCTCTTTACTGATATGTGGTGCAATCCAGAGCAGCGATAAGTCGATGGCACTGTTGGATAGCATCTCGAGGTGAGTGAGAAGAAATTGGTGACATAAAGAACTGACTAACATTTGTAGGTCCCAAACTTTGCTTGAGATCTTCCAAATTCACAAAACATACACACACCTCAGTCAGAAGCTCCTCCGATACAGCATTTCCGTGAGCCTCCAGTCTTGTCTTTGGAAGACCAGCCAGTCATGATCCGTCAATCACCGTTTCCCATAGCTCAACCTCACTTAGAGCCTAGACAAGTCTTTGAGGTTATTGAGCGGGCCGCCAGTCACGGGAGCAACGCCCCCAGAGTCCATGCTGAGATTGCAGTGGTCGATGACCAAACCAGGCACATTCGCGCTCTAGAGCACCATCTGGAAGTTCAGCATAAGACTCACCAGGCGGAGAATGCAAGGCTTGACGAAAAAGGGGCTAGGCTGCAGGCTGAGAAGGACAGACCATCAGATACTTTAGCAAGAAGAAGACACGATGCGGTGGACGCTACAGACCAGACGCTGAGATTCACCCACAGGGACAGATTCATGATGCGCCTGCTCGCGTTGGGCCTAGAGGTCTCGGTGCGTCCATATTCGCCCAAACTCCAAGCCCGACTGGCGGAGAGTCGAGGAGCCAGGCCGGCAACCCCCTGCCATGGGTGAGCCAGTACGACGAGAGGGACGCATCACGGGTTAAACGACGTCCTTCTACCTCTCCTATTCCCTCGCCACCACCATCGCCTAATCCTGTGTCCCGTTTAGCTTAAGAGATTGAGGAAGAAGAAGAAGATAAGAACGATGAGGTTGACTTTCGTCCACGCTCACTTACACGTTCACGTCCATACATGAACGCACATGAGCACAGAACTGACCCTGTCGAACCCATAGCGGGGCACTCTGGATGGGGTGAGAGTCCTGTGCTGCCCACCCCAGGTATATCCCCCAGTGTTCTCGATGGCATGAGGAGGGAGACAACTACGGCTGATGGTGGTGGCACTGGTGTTATCAGACAGGGTATATCATCCTCTTGTATCTCGGACATCCACGAAGAAGATTTCCAAGATGCTCAGCCAGGCCGTCAACCAGCCCCTCGAGAGCCGCGTCTCGTCATCCCCTCAGCTGCACATCACCGACCGCCTGTGCACTACCCTGAAGGTGTAGCCAGTAAAATCCTCTACCCCTGGGATACTGAGGTCTCGCATCAGCAGTGCGTGCATAAGCGTCTGAGTGATCGACCTGGCAGAGGCATTGTTCACTGCTAGCCTGGAGGATTAGAAGATGTTGCCCAGGGGGGATTTGAGCAGGGCGTTGGGAGATGGGAGGATTGTTCCTTATGGGGTTTTGGGGAGATGCTTGTTTACTCCTAGGGATTTTCTGTGATTAGTCAGGGACGTGGTGATTTATGTAGATAATTAGGACTGGTGGTATAATGGGTGAACGGATTAGAGGAGATGTTAATTATTGCGTTGAGCAGATTATTAGATAAGACATTTATATATGGAAGATGCGGGCATTCACCCTGCAAAATAGTAGCAAGTGTGTCACATATGGATTCTGTCAGTCGAATATCGACCATATTAGTACAGTAAGTACTCTATACTCTATATCCGTACTTGAAGGCATGTCTCTGGCTATTGCTAGGATACTTCCTCATTAAGTAAAGCAGTGGCATTCAAGACGACGTGACTAATAGAATCATGGCACGCGCCCAGACGACTGCATCATCCCAAATCACAGGATCTCGAGCAGTTGCACTGTTTCTATCTTTATCCTTCCACCTACATAGGAGACAGGACTTCACACTAAGTGATGGAAAGTAATTTCCCGGCTGGTCAAGATAGTAGCGACAGAACAGGACGTAATATCCATGCAGTCCTGGTCCAGCTATCCTAATGCCAACGAAATCACTTTCCATCACTTACCGTAAGTCTGCGGCTTGTGCTTATGCTTGTGCTTTTGTGAAGTGCATCCTCACCGAGTCTGGCCTCATATGACGATGATGCCCGGTGATGAGACTTACGCCGAGTTAGACATGTTATACCTGATCCTCTACCTAAGCCTAATCTGCCTATCTGGTCGGTTACACGTGTACGTAGTATAATGAGGAACATTCCAGTTTTCAGAACGCGGCCAAACGCCTTCTCTTCAACACAACCGTTCATCACAAAGCGGATAGCAGTGGTCGAGCAGTTACTATATCTACCAATCTCTAGCCAAGGGACTCGACATAACTTAACTAAAGGTGACAAGCTCCACCAAGAAACGTTCATACTCATACATACACCATTCAACAAAGAAACACTACCTCAGGACAAGAGAAAAGTATGAAACCACCGCCTACATCTCGGGTGTGGTGTCTTCCTCTCTATGCCATTCTAGATCAGACAAACATGCAACCCAGTCTGATCTAAGTCCATAATACTTAACCGCGTCTCCTTCGCCACGTTGCAATCTCTTGTGTCACAGTGCAACAGTTCCTCCTCCTCTCGTCTAGATAGCCACTCCATGTCACGAATTCAGCGGCTTGGGAAAGGTTGGAGGTGTGACAACGTGAGGGGACGACCAAGACAACATGGTCGAAGCAGATCCAACTCTAAGTCTTTGTCATATGCATGTTCTGGATCAGCTAATAAAGCATTCCCCTCGTCCTCTTTACACTGAGACCCATTTCTCCTTCATTAGTTATCTTTATGCCTTCCCTGAACGATTCTCTATTTCTACTTTGTTTAACCGTTCTTCGCTTGCTCTGCATCAGTTATTGTCTTTATCTTCTCCTGTTCTTTGTCATCTCATTTCCTGTTTTGTCTCTCGAAACAACCCAGGTTTCTTTCTTTTCTCTCTGTTTGGTTAATAATCTATTTGAGAGATTCCATTATTTATTTCCTTTGCAACGTCTCAACACAAACCGGTAATTTTATTTACTTATCTATATCTAATTAAATGTCCCAAACCCGTTCAACTTACAGTGTGCTTGTTCTCACGAGCTACATCCTCTTCATCAAATGCCTCCCTTTTGGTGCATCTTCTTCCCCTTGCATAAATACATTCATCTACTTTCCACTCCCACTCCCCACCTACATCTCCTATCACATGCTGGACCTTACATTGCCAAGTATAGCTAGAGTGATTGTGTCTCTCTCGGTTTAACTGATTTCATTCCTCATCGTTACGTCGCGCCCCCATATTCTTCACTGAGCTCCAACACTCAAGTCGCTCATCGTCCCTCCTAACGTCATCAGAGCTTCACCACTGGTTATTCACCTACATACAACTTATGAGATTCAGTGCCAGATCCGGCAGCAAGAATTCTTATCAACACTCGACTAATCAACTGGTTTCCTCTCACAGCGCTTCCCGTCGGGGCATCATTCTTGGCTACAATGCGACAACCTGTGCGTGGGTACTTTTCAGCAAGCCGACAGATATGACGAGATGCGCCTCAGCCATACTGGTCCTCACAGAGTCTAATCTCAAGTCCGGAAGCGGAGCCGGGATACTTTCTACCAGGTCTCGAAGCATCCAAGATAATGCCACTCATATTCATGCTCATCACGACGCAGCAAATACCTTTGTTTCTACCTGTTAGCACATGACTTGTACCACGCCTTCACCGATATCAAGTGGTTATCACCATATGGACGACGGGAAACCTCATTTACGCCAGAAATCTGTACGCTAAACCTTCTTTCACCGACTCTGACAAGTTTCCCGGCCAATCATCCATTATGTTGAGCGAGAAGGTCTCGCGAGGTCACGGGTAGTGCTTCTACGTTGGCGTTATATATAGACGGATTCGTCAAAGGACTACGCACTGGCCGGATTACTGCTCTATTGATCATGTAATACGTCTCGCACTTCTGAGTACCGGCGCTAGAGAAACAAGTGTTGAAATCTTCACCGTTAAGAGATATCGGGTCTAGCATCTCCATTTAACTGTCTAATCTCAGTGCGGAGCCTACACTTTCCACTAATCCCCAAGAACAGCCATCTTTTTATCAGCAGTGCATGTCAGAATTCTTGCGTTCCTTCTCAAGAGCTGAGCCTCCAAATCCTTTCTCATCCGGAACACTTGACGAAGGTGCCCTCCATGTCTCATACCCCATCCAAAATACAGTCGAGCTCCCCTTCAACTACTCATGACTCAGTCGTGGACCGAGTCAATCGGGAATTCGAGGGCATTAAAGGGTATTTCTACAGCAGAGTTTAGTGTCCCACGACATGGTTCCGTCAAGGTCCCTATAGCGAGAGCTTTCTTAACCCTTACCTCTAAAGCTGTGAAGCTATAAGTCATGCTGTACCCCGCTACGACTTCTCTAGTAGAGGGGCGGTCTCGTTGATCGTGTTCGTGTTGCCTATTATCGATGCCCTAGAACCCCTGGCAGATGGAGATATGCCCGTCGCAAGGTGACTGAGAAGGAGCTCAAGTACTTGAGATCCTGTGTCGAAGCCGCCGCCACCTTCGTCAAAGGCCGCCGCGCCGATGATGCCACTGTTGTCTTTGTGTTGCACGGCGATGAAACAAAAGATCAGAAAGGTTGATCGTTTATTGGAGGAGTTGAAGATGTCACCAACGTCCAGGATGGTGTCCCAAGTAAGTCAGCAGGGAAAGCCCTTTTCGCGTCTTTGCTAACCTATCTGCGGCAGCATAGCGGTCAGTGTTGAAGAGAGACAGGGTCTGCCAAGTTACTTAGAGCCTTTTTAACCTTGCCGAACCTGAAGATGTGAGCATCTTTGCGGACGACGAAAATAACGACTACAACTACAGTCTCGATGCCGCCGAAACCCTTTCAAACTTGCCGCAGGCCATGCCTACTCGAAGCGACCGTAGGCAGAGCCGGGTAAATATAAATACCGACCCAAGTGACACCCCTTCTGTTGAGGACAGTGACGATGTCTTTTCGCTATTGGATGGTGAGAGGTCAGCTTGTCATCAACCTCCGACCATTGGACGCATTCGGGACGATAGGGTCTCTCTATCCAACTCTTTCCATCTCTTTTACCGTCCCACAGATTTCTTCCAAAGATCTTACACACGCTTGTATCTATGATCAATCCCCTATCACCTCCCTAACCAGCATACGATTCTCTTTCGACAAGCTTATTGCCAGCATTCACGCTGGAGAGTTGCTTTATGTTCCCGGAGGACTCATGACGGCCAACCAGGAGGGTGATGATATGGCTTTTGTTAGTGTTGATGATGCTCCGCTCCGTGTACGGCCAAGCAGAGCTGAGAGTGCCGCGAGTGTCAGGGTTCGGTTATCTAGGACCAATACCACACAGCATCGCGATAAATCCGAGGATGTCTTCGGTTTCAATGACGCCTCGAGCAGACGGTGGCCACATGAAACTCCAGTTCGTTCCGGCCGTTTAAGCACTGCAACGTCGAGCAACTTTGGGAGCGCCACATTCTCTGCGCATACACCTTCTTTTGGCCATCACTAAGCTCTTTCGCTGGGGTCTTCACGGTCAGTTCGACGAATGGAGTCGCAGTATACGGCGCGCGATACAAGACCAGTTTTAACGGGTTCCCAGAAAATACAGGCCAAGCCGTTGGGACCAAACACCCACGTCGTCACCAGGGTAGACTTCCTGGACTCTACTGCTCGACATGGCACAATTCAACCTAATTTTAAGGGAGAAGAAGAGTCTACGAGACTGACACTTATGCTATCGATCTGACTAACGTGACTGATAGTGAAGATTGTGTTGCGTTGTTGTCACAGATGGAAGGCAACGAAGTTGAGTACGATGAGATGTCTGATCAGGAGGAAAAGGAACACGTGATCCAAACTGAGGATGTTGACATGGCTTCTGCCGTCGTTGAATCGCAAGGAAACTACCTCCCGTCATACACCATCTCAATCATGTCAGAAGTCATAGATTTGGACAGTCTCGATCAAGGCCGTGACGCTCCTGACCCTGTGGGTAGTGGTCCAACATCACATCCCGATACCATGGAGCGCGGTCCCATAACTGACGATGCCATGGCTCTTGTTCTATATCGTCGTCCATTTGTGACCTGCGGGCATTAACACCAAATTCTGAACAGCACGGCGGAGCCAGATCGCAACACTTTGACGGATATCTTCCAAAGAAACGGCATTCTACGAGGCGCAGCTGCTATTGAGGTTGCGTTACCTCTGTCTCCAAATCCCGAAGATGCCAGCCTTCTTGATAATCCCAGAACTATTGGGCCGTCCTCCAATATGCTCGCTAGTTTTGGAATTCGCAGAGCAATCGATATTGTTCCCGAAGCTCAAGCACTTATTCCCAGTCGCTACAGCAATAGACATGCCTGGACTTCTCCCATGCCAGGCCAAGATGAAGCTCGTGCGTCTGTCAGAAAGCGGTGCTATGACACAGAATCAAAGCAGGCGTTGACATGTGCTACTAATCTCCAGCTGCCTGGTAGGGGAAGGCCGGTTGAGTTATGATAATGAACAAATCTAACAAGCTAAGGGCATAGCGAAGTAACGGTAAGCGGGAAAAAAAAAGGTAGTCGTTTAGGGACTTAGAGATGAACAGAAACGTAAGTCATAATACAATAAGATAATATTAATAATTCATAAAAATAACAACTTCCCCGGTTGATGTCATAGTTGATATATTTAATGTTATATTTATTAGTCCTTTGCATAGGACCTTTATAAGAGTAGCTTTAACTTAGTTATATATAGATATTATATATTTAAGTAAATAAATTTAATATTATTATGCTAAAGATTTAATA